>PVKE010005635.1:0-36357 GCA_004027555.1 Craseonycteris thonglongyai
TGCTGAACTGGGAGCTCCCCCAGTTCAGTTCTCTCTCTGTCTGTCAAAAATAAATAAATAAATAAAATATATTTAAAAGGGATTTAGGTAGGCCTTTCTTTACATGTGCTTCAAAATAATTTTCCACAAGTCATGTATGTCATGGTATCCTGCGTGCATAGATATAGTCAGTTATTATTCACTTAATTGATGATGTGGTAGGAATGTTTCAGCTTTAATTGTAAAGGAAAAGTCCCAATAGTGGATTCTCTGAAATTAACCATATTAAAAAAGGTTTACTAATTGTTATGAAAATTGTCAACCATATATAATGATGTAGTCATTATAACTGCATTATATATGCAACTGGCAGACCTTGTATATGGTCTGCCACTTGTATTTCTTCATTGAAAAATATTTATTGAGTACCATCTTTGTAACAGGCAGCATGCTAGGTGCAGTGAGGCATTGAAGTAATGTGTTAGCCAAGCTCCTTTTCCTTCACTAAGGATGGATTTGACCTTGGGTTCACTTTCTGGTTTCATTCTCTGTAAATTGGATAAAAGTGGGATGCTGGCTGTATAACCAGGCAAGGTCTCTAATGATAAATATGCTTCCTAATTGGTTAATTGAATCTAAATTACGATGAACTGTACATAAATTATAAATGCCTGTTGAGAAGCCATAACATTAGGTTTCTCTGAGTACAGTGACTCTTGTAATAGGTGTGTCCCTTGTGGGAACCCTGGAGGATGTGCCTATGGCATTGTCACGAGATTCTGACTCACGTGGGCTTCTAAGCCACGGTGGGCCACACACATGCCGGTCTGAATCTTAGCCCCTTAAGAGGGCCCAAAACAATAGCTCCTGGATAGCTGTGATGATGACTGCAGAGACCACACGATGACCTTGTTCTTCTCTGCTGGCGGCTCTGCTTTCTGCTGAGTAGGCAGATGCCAAGTGTGACCCACCTTAGTCTTGTTAGCCTGAATGTTTAATTGAGCCTTCTAGAAGAACCACCTCAAGGGTATTATATTTGTTTGAATAGAAATTGAGAAGTAGTAATAAAAAAAGTGCTCAGACTCTAGGGAGGACAATGTGGCTATTAAAAACAAGTTATGCATATAGATAACTTGTAGATTCCCTTCTCAAAATTTATTCTGTGGTACAACCATGCAACTATTACAGAAACAGTCATTGTAGCATTGCTGGTAAAGCAGAAGATTAAAAAAACTCTGCATTTCCATTAACAGGGGAGTCCTGGCGTAAATTATAGAATCTCTATACAGTTCCACTCTACTGTGGAATTGGAATTGTTAAAAAGAATTAAGTGGTTTTATTTGTATCCCCCCCCCCCCAATATATGGCAACATTCAGAATAGTGTTTGTGGTGTTTATGTTTAAAAAGACCTCAAACACATGTTTGCATATGACCAGAGTAATTGCAGGTTTACACAGGAAGTTGGGTAAGAGTGGTTGCCTGTGGGCTGGGAAGGGAGCAAGACCCCCTTTCTTTTTTGTCTCTGGTGATGTCTGAGGAAAAACCGTGTCTCTGCCACTCAGATTATGAGTTATGAGTATAGTCAAAGCCCTCGTGTGCCCTGCCTGGCTCCATTTGCCACCTCTGGCTCTTCCTGTCTTGTTCCTCCCAGTTCTACCCTGCTTTTGGTGTTTACTTTCATGTCAATCTTTTCTTTTTTTTAATTAAATTTATTGGGATAACATTGGCCAGTAAAGTTACATGGATTCTACAGATAAATAGACTGTGGTGTAGTCATACCATACATGGAATATCCAGCAATGAAACTAAATGCTTTCTTTGTATGCATGTGTCAACATGAATGGGTCTCAGAAGCCTGTCCTTGAGCGAGACATACTTAATACTTCTTAGACTTTGAATTTTGTACTTTTTGCATACTCAAAACGGATGAATCATTTAGGATCTCAGGATTTAGATCCTGCTTGACTTTAAAAAATGTCAGTTGTGTTACATTTGTCTTTTTATTCTCTTTGCTGATTGTAAATATAGGTTATCAGGCTGCCATGGTTTCCAACATTATGATATATGTAGCCTATGGAATAAAGACTTAGTGGTGTGATTGACACTTTTGGAGTTTGAGGGAAATGGGACAATACTTTTACTTCCATTTAATAGTGTATTTGGCTTAAAAAAAAATTTTTTTTTTTAATAATTTACTATATCATGGAGAAATCCTTCCTCGAGTTTATTGCTGTTTACTAATTGCTGCTTTCTTATGGTTTAAATCTTAGATTGCCCTCTTAGATTCCCCCACGGCCTTAAGTATGGAGGAAAAACTTCAGCAGAATGAAGCAAGAGTAAGTGATACCTTTATTTCTTGTTATTTTAAAACCACAACTTTCCTATTATTTTAAATGCATGCTTTTTAAGTTCTTGCTGTTGAGACTTATTTCTTTCTTTATTACACTTAACTTTCCCCCATCCCCACACCATGATTGCTTTTAAAGAAACACAATAGTTGACTTTTTATAGATCTCATCACCTTATCTGACTTAATAAATGGTGTTTCTTTGGCACATAATGGTTAAGGGTAACTGAAATTCACATGCAGGCCTTAGTGATGAAAAAGGCCACTCAGGCCTTCGGGGTAGTTTGGAGTCCCAGGTTGAGGGGAGGCCATGTTCAGCATTGATGAAACAGTGGTGATCCCATAGCTTAATCATGACTAACCTGGGAGCACCCTGAGTTTTTTCTCATCCTTTTGCTTCCTTTCCAGAGGGAGGTGCAGCACTTTGGGACTCTAGGACTACTCTAGGTAGACGCTTAGTTCCTCTTAAGTGAGGTCCAATTGGAGGCAGAGAGAGCATGGCAGGGAGTGACCAGGAGAGAGACAGCAAGCAGCTGTAGAGATGTGTGGAATGGTGGTTTTTGAAAACTGTTTCATAGCCTACCTGTTTCTAAGTGGGTTTTTCTTTTCTTTCTTTTTTTTTTTTAATAACTCTCTGTGAAAAGAGAAACAGCCATTCAGAGCCTTTTTTGGAGTGGATTTTGTTCTGTGTGCTGAATGGTTAAAACAAACTGAGAAAGAAAATTAGATTCAGTTGGTGAAGCTCTTTCAAGAATACACAATATTGAATATATAAATTAGTTTATATCTTTAGAAACTTGTTGACAGTTTCCTGGATAATGATGCTGGTTAATTTGCTGATAGTGGCATTACTAAAATCATTAGTTTCTTACTCCCTATTTTTCCCATGAAATTTTGTATTTAGTATTGCAAATTCTAATTTTGAGTGCTTTGAAATGTCTGGATATAGTCTTAAATTGTTTCTTAATTATAGTTTTCAGTAATACCTAGCAAGTTAATAGAAACCAATAAACATTTTAATTTGAATGCATTACACATTCTGTGACAGAAATGACTGCCTATCTTGTTCAGAATGTTTCCTAAATTTTCATCTGTTTTTTTGGCTGACCTTTTAAAATTGTTTGTCACCTGCTTGGCTATAAATCTTATCACCTGGTCACATTGTTAGAGGTGGTATCATGTGTTTGCATTGTTTCTTGGTTTTATAACTGAAGATTATTTGCTTTAAATTCAATAGTAAATTAACCCAAGGCATACTTAAAATTTGTTTAAAGCTAGAATTAATTTGATTGAAGTGGTAAAGATTGATTGGCATATGTTTCTTGAGGGAGAACATATCTGTAGTGAGATGTAGGAGCATTTATTATTGAATGCTTTGTGTTTCTCAGATAAATTGACAGTGAGAATCTGTTAACTGATCACTGTAAATTAGTAAGTTCAATACACTAATCTTTATCCTTCTGTAGGGAGAGAAGGTAGGAAAATATTTCCTCTCTGAAATCTTTTTTAAAACCAGAGCACTAAGAGCCAAATGACTTCTATTGCTGTCATTAGAATATGCAGGGTTGGCATCACTCAGGTGATAGAGGACTGGATGTGTTGACTGGTTCCAGACAGATTGGTACAGTCTTACCAAACAATTAAAAACCAACAAAAAACAAAGTTAGAGAGGCTCAATCCTGTTTCTGTTCTTTTCTTTTTTTTTAAACAAAGAATATGATAGATTTTGGTATTACTTAGTAAAAAATGAAAGAAACATCATTTTAATTTAGAAGTCTCACAGCCCCATTAGAGGGAAACTGAGGAGTAAAGTGAGTGACCAATTTAATATAACTGGGTGAGTTAAGTTTTGGTTTTCCTCTTGGATAAACCATTAGTCCAATTCCTCCATTTCTTGTCAGTAAAAACATTTTCTTTCATGGACGTGGAAGATGTGAATATCCCTTTCATTTACTATACTTACCGGTAATACTGTGTGAGAAGTATAAGCTTTGAGAGTATAGGCAGATGTATTCTGTGCATTTATTTTAGCCTAGGTAGATAAGGTAACTTATCCAAGGGAAGACCAGTCAGTTTAAAGGGATGCTGTCAGCTGCTGGGAGTGGGGAGGTTGCAGGAGTGCTAAAATACGGAGCGAAAAGGCTTTGAAGGCTCCCAGAAGTCTCTCCCTTTTAGCTGTAGGTACTATATTTCTTTTCTTAGAACACATTTTTTCATTTTGTTTTCTACCTCTTGATCAGCTATGACTCTTTTCCTTCTTAATGAATTACTCACTGGGATCATATAAAAAGTTTTATTGAACTAGAAGAATATTTTCATTAACTTTGGGAAGCAATGATGTTCAGTAGTTGAGGACCTTTTTTTATCCCCAAGTGACAGCAGACTGGAGAGAAGCTGATTTATTATCAAAGAGTTTGCTTTTACTAAGAGTTAATTTAGAAGCCCCCCACCTTTTTTTAAAGAAAGAATGAGATTTATAAACCCTATTAATTAGGTATAAAAGCAGATTATCTCCTATAAGAAAACTGCAGCATTCCAGGTGATTTAATCACTACATCTAATGAGAAAGAAAAGGGAATCACTATTTTTTAGGACCTAAAGTATAATCAGGAAAAATTAACTCAATTAATAAGACGTTGTCATTCTTAAACCTGTAATTTTGGTTAATATCCAAGGAAGCAGCTTTTATTTAAATACGTCATTAAAAAGACTGTTGTAAAACTCTAGGCAACTTGACAATTTTTTTTATGTCCTTTTTTTTGACATAATGCAGGTTGTAGGATGAGATCAACTTGTTTGATTTATTTTTGGTGATGATTCTTTCAGGGATAGAAATTTCTGTCTAATTAAAAAATATATATATAGTACTTCTATAAAGCTATAAGAGTTTGGAAACTTTATATAAGCAAAATTATATATATATATATACTATATATGTATACACACACACACACACATATATATAAAGGTATATATATATATATAAAGGTATATATATATATATTTTTTTTAAATGGAGAAACCACATGTGTATATTTTTCCTTTTAGGTTCAAGAACTGACCAAGGAATGGACAAACAAGTGGAATGAAACCCAAAATATTTTGAAAGTAAGGACTATAAAAATGTGTCCTAATTTTACAATGCTGGATTCAACTAGGTAAAACTTTTCCTTTCTTCTTCAAATATGTCTATTGTGTTCTTTGCTTAAGGTAAGATCAGTAGAATGGATTAGTGACTTTTAGGGGCTGGGGTTCTGCTTTGATTTTGAAAAAATGGGAGAGGTAGCTATTAGACCTGAAAGCTATGTATTTTAACACGTAGGGTGATGTCCATACCTAACGTGCTTTCACTTGTTGGGGTTTTTCCATTGTTGACTCAGCATATATTAAACTCCGTTTACTGTTATAGGGCATCCAGTGTACCTTTCTGCTTTTGTTAAACCCAGTATAAAAGCAATATGTTGGGGAAGCCGAGATGGCTCAGTGGGTTAAGCGCTCACTTTGCAGCCCGGGGGGCCAAGGATCGAATCCCCGCCCCAGCCCGTGCAGACCCATATGCTGAACTGGGAAGTACCCCGAGTCTGGTTCTCACCAGGGTGAGACCTCGGCCCAGTTACTGCCCTGTGCAGCCCGTGCTCACCTGTGGAATGAAACTATGTGGAAAAACCGATGATGTGCAACTATGGAGACTGTTCTGGGTCTTTCCCCTTCTCTCTGTCTCTGTATCTCTCTTTGTGTGTGTGTGTCAAAAACAATAAAAATAAATCTTTAAAAAAAAGCGATATGTTAAATAAAAAAAGAAAACTTCACGGCAATATTGTGGAATATGTGTATATAACATAGTTAGATTTCAGAAACTTCCAAACTAGTAAATTCTTAAATCAGAATTTTTTTCTGTATGTCTCCAGGTCTAGACAGAGACGGGCTGTATTCTTGTTAAGACTCATGAAAGGACATTCGTAATGGCTTCCATTTTTCATACTCTGTGCTTCATAGCACATGTTTCTTTATGTTCCTATTTTCTGCCGAGTTGGTAGAAAACCTATGTTGTCTGTTGAGGGTCAGCAATTGAAGTTCAGAATTGAATTTTTTGCTTTTAGGGCATTTGTCTGACTTTATGCATGAGAGACTATGATTCAGAGGTTTTTGAATCCTAAGCTTGTTTCTGAGTCTTTTGAGTTAAAACTTTCCTTAAGGATTAAAATGCCCCTCTGATATTGGTGAGGCAGGAGAAATGAGGCTTAGCTTCATGTTGTCTTGGAAGAAGAACCCTAACTTGGATCCCCTTTACGTGCAAATGGGGCACCCAATTACCCTTTCATGAGGGTAAAAAAAGTTTTTTTTAAAGATTTATTTTTATTGTTTTTGACAGAGAGAGAGAGAGAGAGAGACAGACAGACAGACACAGAGACAGAGAGAAGGGGGAGGGCCCAGAGCAGTCTCCGTAGTTGCACATCATTGGTTTTTCCACATAGTTTCATTCCACAGGTGGGTATGGAGCTGCACAGGGCAGGAGCTGGGCCAGGGTCTCACCCTGGTGGGAACCGAATTGGGGGCACTCCCCAGTTCAGCATATGGGTCCGCAAGGGCTGGGGCAGGGATTCGATCCTTGGTCTCTGGGGCTGCAAAGTGAGTGCTTAACCCACTGAACCATCCCAGCTTCCCCTCATGGGGGTAAAATTTTAAAGGCTTGGATTAGCCATTTAGTGCTGCATCTAACAGCTCTCTTAAAGAATGGGGCAGCATCATATGTTATAAATTTCTTCCTGTACCATTTAGGCAGTTCAGTGTGCTCTGGAGGTTAAAAAGACCATTTCTTGTGAACTCAGAGGTTGTTATGCAGTTCTCAGTGCTGGTGGATTCTGATGGACCCAGAGACATTTTCCCAGTTACAGAAAAATACTATAATAAGTGAGGATTCCTGCATTCAGACTTCCTTTTCACTCCCCCTGATTATGATGATATTGTGTTATTTTGAGGTACTTTCTCAGCATTTCTTTTGTTGAGAGATTTTTGGGTAGGAAACTGAGCAAAGACCTGACTTGCATTTCCAAACAGTCATGTATGAAACGAACACCACCAAAGATATGACGATTTCTCATCATTTCAGCCGCACCAACTCTAAGAAGCAGTGCCGCATTCCGAGGCTTATGAAGCTGGGTTGTTTGACCTTTCATGGAGCAATGTATACTCCTTAGTAAATTTGTCGCAAAGAGAGGGCTTACATATGCTCTGTTTACTGAAAGGGGAAATCAAACAGTTAGCTATTTGAGAAGATTAGTGTACACAGTGCCTGTTAGCAGAGGAAGCAATGCAGTAGTGAACTGAGACTCCAGCCTCAGCTCCTTCTTTGGCTGCTGCCTCTCCTTTTCACTGCAGTGGAGGTTCTGTAAAGTCTCTGCAAAGATACCACGTGGGGCGGACCACACTGAACCCCTGATCTTTTCCTTTTGCTTTTTTCTTATAAGATGATTTGGGGCACTGAAGCTAAAATTATTTTTCAGTTCCAGTTCTATTTTTCATAAATCTTATTATTTTTATTTTTATAGCTTTTCAGATGACAATAGATGTGTGATAAGTGCTAGGTGTTCAAGGCGATGAGAAAGGCTAATGATATTTCAAATTGTTTCCTTCTTTTAACCTTTCAAGCCCATTTTAGATTTCTCTGCTGGTGTTTGAGCTTTAAGTCTGTAGCCATTTTCTGCTCACGTGTGATAAGGGCTGTCTTCATCTCTTACTGGAAGACGGTGCCTGAGGGCTGAGGTGAAGAAGAGGGCTATGCAGAAGTTTCTGAAAACATTCTTTGGAAATGGATGGGGAAAGAGATCGTTATTCTTATTGTTGGATGAGCTTGTATCTGTGTAGTTTGTGTAATCCTTTCTCCTATTTCTGCCATCTGATTGTCTCTTCAGTCAGCTATTGTTCCAATAATGCTGCCCAGAACTCACTCCAACCCAGTGGCTTACAACAACATTTATTTTCTCTCATGCTTGTGCAGATTAGCTGGGGCTGGCTGGTCAAGTAGGTTTGACTGGGCTTAGGTCCAGGCTGTGGGCAGGTTCCAGGTTTGGCCCACATGCCTCTCATCCTTTGACCAGCTGGTTGTATGGGATGTGTCCTGCTCATAGTCTTGGCCCAGGTACAAGCAGGCTGGCCTCATCATGCAAGCACATTTCAAGCTTTTGCTTATAGTATCGTGTCTGCTAACACCCCATTGACCAAAGCACATCACTTGGCTGAACTGAAAGTCATTGGGGGAAGAAGTATATTTTACCCATAATAAGGCCGTGGCGAGAGTTTAAATGTATAATCCTACTTTAAGATCATTGGTTTTACTCTACATATGCCGGTGTTAAAATATTAATCTGTAAATTCTGGGAACTCACTCTTCTACTGAATTTACCCTTATTGTAGAGATAGACCCAATGAAGTAGTACATTTCCAGGAGTATCTTCTTCATGAGGACCCACTGTTTACTCTGCCATGTGTTACTCAGTGTCCTTCTGAGCCCCAAATTCTAAACATTCAAAGACCTTTGGGGAGAAGACTGAGAGAGTTAAGACATGCAGGGGCTTGGGGATTTTGGCTCAGTGAGAGCCTTCCTTGTTGCTTTTTCTTGCCCAACTTTATTGACTGGTAGTTTCAGAGAAGACTCATAGGTATTGTTTGAGGAGAGGAGGAAAGAAAGATTATCACCCATCTCAATCGTCAGAGCGATGTTCTTCTTTGTTGTTAAGCTGTTTGTGCTGTTTCAGTTGTGAAACTTGAGATTAGTTGGTCAAAGTACAACATGAGCAGTTGCTTCAGGAACATATGAAAGCCCCTCTCAGGTGGGTATAGGAAACTCAAGCTTGTATGTAAGGCAAGATCCCTTAAAGTCAGAATCACTCTTGAAAAATCCCATAGTTTCTCAGGAAATCACCAGATCCTGAGCTATTAGATGCTCAAAATCCAAAGAGTAACTTCGTGCCCTTCTTTTAAATCTAGTCTGTGGCTTTTCTTGCTCTGGATGAGTGAAATCCAAGGTCCTGTTCAATGGGGGTAGAGAGAGAATGAAAGATACATGCTCTGACAGAAGGCACTGGCTGTTCTCAGCTAAGCTGGCGACACCATGGTGATGAGGATGGAGTCTAGGGCTTTTATGAGCTTTGGAACTCAGATCTTAGAATTGCGTTCTCTCTCTGACTCTCTGGGTAGTGACACTTATCTACATCTGCCATATACTCTAGTTTCGAGTTTGGAAATCAGGGTGGATGGCAGCCTCTACATCCATCCATCCAACTTAACACAGTAAGAGATAATGAAGTGCTTGGAGTTATTTTGGAAGTAGCTAATGATGGTGGCAAGTGTGTTATCTTTCAGAGCAGCAGTTTTTTGGCAGTTAGGTAAGGAGAGTTTTATTACACCCTGCAATGTACTCTGTCTATCCATTCTTCTAGCTCTTCATCTACTTTCCTCATTTTTATTAATCTTCATTTTCTAGAAATTAAAGTCTAAGCTCTCTTGCCTGGCCCCCAAAGGCACAGACCTCCTCACCTTCATGTGACCTGTCATAGCCCTCTGCCCCAGCATCCCCAGCACCCCACCCTGCCGGGGGTCTTGTTGGTACCTGCACAGAGCTGGGAAGTGGTTTTTTTTGGTGTCTCTAGGCCTTTGTTGCTCTGTGATTCAAGAGATTTCCCCTTTCTATGCCTGTCAGAATCCACTTTGATCCTTCTTCTTTCCCACATCCCAGGTAGGATCATGTTATTTTCTTATGGCTTTTATAGTATTGGGTTTTATTTCTGTCACAGGAGTCATCATCTGAGCATGGTGGGCTTGGGGTCTGTCTCCCTCTAAACAGGATCTGGGCAAGGACTGGCTCTGTCACTCTGTCACCAGCTGCAGAACTTTGCTTCTCACCAGCAGGCATGGGGTGAGAACTAACTGGATTAGAGTGATATTAAGAAATGAAAACCATCTCTGTGTTAATTTGCTAATTCAATAATGAAATACCACACACAGGTTTGTTTAAGTAGCAGAACTTTATTTGTTTGCAGTTCTGGAAGCTAGAAATTAAGATCAGGGTGTCTTCAGGGTTGTTTTCTCCTGAGGGCCTCTCTCCTTGGCTTGTGCATGGCCACCTTCTCTCTGTCCTCACATAACCTTTTCTCTGTGTGCCTGCATCTCTGGCCACCATCTGTGTGTCCTAATGTCCTTGGGAGGACACCAGTCAGATTGGATTAGGACTCATCCTAAGGGCTTCATTTTAACTTAATTACTATTTTAAAGGTCTTATTGTTAAATACAATCACATTTTGAGGTACTGGGGCTAGGGCTTCAACATATGAATTTTAAGGGGACACGTTTCAGCCCATTACAACCCTGAACCATACAAATCTGATGACTGGGAGGGACAAGTAGTGTGGAGTGGTGTGTAGGCAGCCATCTTGTCCTGGCAGTGTTCGACCCACACATTCCATCTTACTTTTCTCATTCCTATTTTAAAGGCTGATATATGACTGTGTATTATTAGTCTTAGAAGGAATATGGCTGAATTCCTTTAGATTGGCGTGGAGTCGTTCATTTGGGTCAGTTAGATCTTTGCTAGTCAATGTGTGGTTCATGAACCGGAAGCATCAGCACCACCTGGGAGTTGGTTAGAAATGCAGAATCTCAGCCCCCCCACCCCCCACCCCAGACTTCTGATGTCACAATCTGCATTTTAATAAGATTCCCAAGTGAGATGTCTGCACCTAAAAGTTTGAGTGTGGAATTAGAAAATCTGAGGAAGGTGAAGCCAGCTTGGGCTCTGGTTCCTTCTCCCATTCTCTTGCTCTGCCCGTACTGTCCCCACAGGGCCAGCCCCTTCCCCAACTTCTGTGAGACTCACTGCAGGCGGGTGGAGAGAAACTAGACTTTGCCCCACCTGGCCTTGCATGGTATCCACATGGCCCATCCTGGGTGCACTTCTGCTAGGTGATATAGCCCTGATCTCCGAAAACATGCCCTTGTCCTTTTGTACCCCCTGCCCAGGAGTGGCCCTGGTTTCCAGCTGTTGTCAGTTTGTGGGTGGCCTCACCATCTGTGCTGGCTTCCCAGCCCTGCCTTCAGCCATATATTGAGTTCTCTGTAGTGTAGGCTCTGGGATTTAAGTGCTGAAGTAATTTCTGTTTGGTGGTCAGACCTGGTTGGTACTGTGGTCCACATCCGGTCTCGTGGTGTCTACTTTTGGCTCCTCAGATTCTGTGTCATCATCTCTCCCTCTTTTTTTTTGGTCTATCTTTCTAGCCTCTTAGAGTGCTGCCCCACTGTGGTTTTTATCCTGGCTGCATTTGCCTTAAACTGCTGTCACTCTCTTGGTACTTGGAACTGAATGTTGTGATAAATGCAGCTTCTCCAAACCCTGGGATCAATGCATTTCTGACGCCTTCCTGTGGGTTCCCCTTTTGTGTAGTGTTTGCAGTGTGTAAAGAGTGACTACTCACTGTCTCAGTCCTGTGTGTACCTCTTGGCCTGGCTTTTTGTAAATCCCCTGTTTTATTGCTGATGAATTTTTTTCAAGTAATGAAGAATCCCGCAATTCCTCGCCCACTTTCTCTCTCCCACCCTACCCTTTCTGCACCTTTTTTGGTTTGTCTGCTCTGCACACATTTTGGTTTCTCTGTTCTGGTGTTTTATAAACAATGAAAAAACACGCTCAAAGACATGTTATCTGACTTCCAAGTAACTCCTTAAGCTCTGCGCTCCACAATAAATCACAGCCAGTTTGGACCGCAGCTCCGGCTCCCCAGAGCCTGCCAGATGGCGCGACAGCAGGGAGAGCGGCCTGCACCGTGGCCACCAGAGTCCAGCGCAGGCGGTGCTGCAGCCCTGCCCGCATTCCTCCAGCACTGCGTGTTCTCATTGTTTAAGGCACAGGGCCTCCTCCTTACTCAAAACGTACCCTCTGGTGGCTCCAGGGCCTGGCTTGCTTTGTGTTGTCATTGCTCTGCACAGGACATCTGATGTGGCTCAGTGTGGGGGCGGGAGGCAGAAAGCCAGCTGCTCACGTGTGAAGTCACCGGAACAGGCTTGTCCTTGGAAACCAGGGAGCTACAGAAATAGATGAATTAAGGACATTAATTATATGGACTTTATTTCTTACAGTAAACAATGCTTGCTTAATTAAATATGGAGAATAGAGCATATTAGAGTCTCTGTGGCGTCTTCATATTCCACCTCTGAGGAATAGAAGGGGCAGGTTGATCAAGTCCATGGCAGGAGTGGATCACGTGTTGACAGAAGAAAATTTTTTCCTCTGTCAGAATGTCTTGACTAGTAAGAAGTGCAGTCAAATGAAATTCAAATTCTTTACTGGCTTAAGATTTCCTGAGTTAAGTTTCATGGACAGGCATATTTTAAACCAACTTATTTTTGTTTTATGATAGAATCAGTCATCTGAACTTTTGTCTCTGGAAGATTATGGCTACCTATAAAATATTTTTTTCCTGGCTGTCTGCATTTTTCCATTTTGTGTAGAAGCTGTGTATTGGGAAACATCATTGATTTAGGCTGTTGCTCAGTGGGCTGTGACAGTCTGGGTTCGTGGCCCTCTGGGGTCCTGCCGCCCAGGACAGTGAATCCTTTGTTCTCTAGATAACCTACAAAGAAAATATTGGAGAGACAGCCTTTTTTTGTGACCTCTGTCTCCTTTAGAACCAGTTAATCTTGACCTCTTCTTGGTGCTAAAATTGAACCCGAGGCTACCTTTAGGATGGAATTTGATTTTGGACATTAATTTTACCCACATTTTAGATTAGAGAAGAGACATCTCTTTCAAACACGAGTCACCTTTTTTTATCAGCAACTGTTTGGGCACTTTGTAGTTCAAAATTCTGACCTCAGTCACAGGACTGTTTGTTGTTTAACTATAGACATCTTAAAAATAGAAAGTATTGTCTTTAGAACTCATTTGGCTACATGAAGATAACACATTGAATTTCAAAGTGTTCATCCAAGCAGAGATGGGCTGCAGTGGGATTTTTAGAAATCATTGCTCTTTCTCCTTTGGTTTTCATTGTACAAAAAGAATCAGTCTAGCTCAGCCCCAGTAGCCCGTGGGCAGGTCATGCCTTTAGGATCTCAGTAACTGCCTTGTGGGTTTCATTCTTATAACTTTTAACAACTTTATTTTCAAACTTTTGGAAGCTTTTGGCAAAGCAGGGATAAAAGGTGGTGAGCATCATTTTGTGTTGGCTTGTTGATATTCCGATAAACTAGGATTGCTGACTATACCGACAAAGACATTCCTGTACTTGCTCACTCAACTTGCCTCTTATTATCTCTTTTATCCATCCATCCACCCATCAACGCACCCTTTCACCCAGCCTCCCACTCACTCACCTCTTCATCCACTCACCCACTCAACCAACCCTCCCTCTTCATCATTCATCAAACACATGTTTATTGAGAGATTGAGAGCATTTTATGTATTAGATGTATCTCTAAACACTGATATATCCAATGAGTAAAGCAAAAACTCCTGCCCTTATAGAGATCATATCCTGGTGCTGGAAGACACTTCCCCACAATTGGGCATTCTTTTGTAAAACTCCCATTATCTAGTCCTTTTCTTATCTCTTCTCTTTTCCTTTTAAAATATATATTTGTTAGTAAAACAATATAGTCTAGCTCTGAGACTGTTTGATATTTGAGGCATCAGATTATATAAAATAAATAAGTCTTTTTCAGTTCTAGTATTTTAATTAAATTTACTTAAAAAGCTATTTTGTGCTAAATGAATTAATATATCCACCTATGCCTATAGCACTTTGCAAAGCTTGTGAAACATAGAATTTTAAAAATTTATATCCATTAGGATATAGACTCCACATGATACAGTTTCTGTGCATATCTGTTTTCTTTACTGCTCAATAAGTCTTAACACTGAATGAATGAATGAATGGTTAGAAAGGCTCTACCTGGTTAGATGTCACAGGAGAAGTTGTTTGGAGGAATGAGTTCATAAATGTAATGTGAATGACGGGCAGGCATACCTGGAGATGGGAGGGGATGATGTTTGGTTCTTCATGTTGTGTTATAACTGTCCATACGCTCATTATTCTTTCTATTAGATTATAAACCCCTGAGGTTAGGGAACTTGTTTCACTCATCTTTGTATGTCTCATAAATTGTAGGGGGTCTTGTATACTAGTTCTTGATAAATAGGAGATGTTTTTAATGAATAATTGTTGAACTCAACTGTGTTTTCCAACATTCCTGAGAAGTTTCAGGACAAGTTTGAGGACTTTTGCTGTGTAACAATCTGCCCTAAAAACCTAGAGAGTTAAAGAAGCTGTTATTTCCCATGATTTGATAGACCAGGCTGGCTCAGTGGATTTCTGCTGCCCTCACTCACACTCGGGTTGGATGGTCCAGGGTGGCCTCACTCACAGTGGCCAGGGGTTGCCTTGATGTCAGCTGGGGATGATGTGTTTCTCATCCTCAAGCTCATTTATATGGTGGCCCCAGGGTCATAGGAAAAGCAAGAGATTGAAGCCCCAATGTCCAAGCAGTTTGCAAGCTTTCACTTGCACCTGACTTGCTGATGGCCCATTGGCCAAACTTACAGGTACCCAAAGGCATGGATACTGAGAGAACAATGATTCTATTTTTGCCCAAAACAAACAAAACAGAAAGCAAAAACAAACAAAAAATACCCACAAGAATTTTGTCCTTTGTTCTCCTTTGTCTCCGCAACCAGCCCCAGTGATTTCCATCTGTGTGTGAACACATGTTCCTATCTTTCCTTAAAAGGCAGTATTGAAAGGAGAGAGGATTTGGGATGAGGATGAATTGAGAGAATGTCCTGAGAATTAATGTTTTTCTGCTTTAATCTGCACACTAATGGGGATGACTTCGTGTCTGTCTGAACCAAAGTCACGACCGTCAGTGCCCCCATATGCAAGGCCCGTTTTCTTTTTGTAGTGCACGTACACATATCATCTCGTTGGCTCTAATTCTTGATCTGAAGCAAGAAAAAAATGTTACTGCACTTTATATGCTATGCAGTTTTTAATTTGTCAGCGTCTCATTAAAATTAGACTCTGGCTGTTAGTTTCCATCAAACTGTGTGTTCTCCCTTTTCCTGAAGTTCTGCTCATGCCCCAGCTTTTTGAGATGAAAGCGAAGTGATAAAGTTCATTGTTCTTTGAAACTGGGACTTGATAATTAATAGGGGAGACTGCTGTCTGTGTTCCAGCCCTGGAGGTTGACTGACTGCAGAACTAGGCAGGGTCACACGCTAAGCGAAAGACTCGTAGAACCAGCTCCAGTGTTGTTGATAAGGCCAAGCCTACTGTATTTTCCATGGCAATTTTCATCTTGAAGGAACTGCTCATAAATAAAGGTATTGGAAGTATGTGTTGGTTCTTACTTTTAAATAACGTTCCTGGAGCAAAAAGCTCAGAAATAAGTCAAATGGCATCCTGTTAAATGTTGGTACCATGCAATAAATTATTTTGAATACATGTGGGATTTTCCTTCTGATCTTTTGCAGTGAGGTATGTGTGCTGATGGGCTCTTACTGCATATTTATTGCCATGGTCAGGGAGAAAAAGATTGCCTGGCCATGTGGAGGTGTGCTTTATGTATACCTGAATCACTGGCATGCGAAACTGTAGCAACTTGTTTTTGTTGGCAGAGAAGCTTAGAAAGCGACCATTACAAACCGTTTTTGTTCATGTCACCCAGGAGAACACATTTAACTCATTGTGGAAGAGTTCAGAGAGTTGTGGGTTTGGGGAGGAGTGGGTGGCAGTGGAGTGTACCTGGGAGTGAGGAGATGGTTCTCAGCCTGTCTAGCCTGTGATTTTTGTGCATCATTCCTACCGTGGTCACACTGACCTGTTTCTCAGAACCCCACTGTGAGATGCAGGTAATAATAGTACCGATCATGTAAGATAAGAAATGAGCATGTGTACAGTATTTAGAACTGTGTCTAGTACACAGTCAGGGTTATAAGCATTACAGTTATGTTACTAATTTCTTCTTTATTTTCTTATTGAGGCATACATAATTGGCATATAACATGATGTTAGTTTCAGGTATACAACCCAGTGATGAGATATTTGTATATATGGGGAAGTAATCACCACAGTAAGTCTGGTTAACATTCTTTCCTACACATAGCCACAGAAATATTTTCTTGTGATAAAAATTTTTACTATCTACTCTCAGCAATTTTCAGATATACAACACAGTATTATTAACGTTAGTCACCATGCTGTACATTACATTCAGTGACTTACTACTTTTATCACTGGAATTTTGTGCCTGTTGGCCACCTTCACTCATTTCATCCCCCTATCCCTGTTTCTGGGAACCACCGTTCTATGTTACATATCTGTGAGTTCAGATGTATGTTTGTTTATTTCTTAGATTCCACATAAAGTGACCATTTTTTCTTTTCTTTTTTTGTTAAATTTATTGGGGTGACATTAATTGATATCAGTTACATTGTTTCCAGGTGTACAATTCTACATTACATTGTCTATATATCGCATTATGTGCTTACCACCCAGAAGCAGCTCACTTTCCATCACCATTTTTTCTTACTTGTTTTGTTTTCTCTTAGCATATCCTCTTACATTCAAAACTGAGTTGCCAGTAGTTTGTGTGTTCACTGTGGGGCAGAAAAGAACAGAAATTATGTATATGGAAACTATTAAAAATATAGTTTTATGCAACTACAACATGACATTAGTTGTAAGACGTTTTATCATGTAACATTTTATGTTTGTTAATTTTAAATAACAGAAAACCCAGTTTCAAACTGGATTACATGGTAAAGGGGTTTATTAGCCCACAGAAAAATAATGGTTTGGAGGTAGGGTGAGATTTAGGTATGGTTTGATCAGGGCACTGACTTTGTTTCTCTGAGATTGTTCTTGGTTTTGCTTTTTTGGTATATTGACTTCATCTTTAGTCATTCTGCTCCCAGAATGATAAAGTGAGAGAGCAGCAAAACATAAAATAACTTTCCTCCTTCCTTATAAGTTCTTCTAGCTGGGCTAATAATGAGACAGATTAACAGAAGAAAATGTCCAGAGTTTATTTTACAGATGTACACTTGGGGGTACCATAAGGTAAAGTATGAGACCAAGGAAGCATTGGGCAGTTGAGGCCTATATGCCAGCTGGAGCTAAAGAGAAGGGGGTGGGGTTTGGAATTTCAAAGGGCAGGACTGTAATTTACATGGAGATGGAAAAGCCAATGTTTGGAAAAAATGTTTGCTGAGCCATCTTTAACAATGGGACATAGAGTACTTTGAAAGAATGGATCTTGCTAAGTTTCTCTCTATCACACACTAGTTTGTATTAAACAGTAGTTATCGATGATGATACCTCCTTTTCTAGAGCAGGTCCTCTGTCTAAATTCCTTTAGGAAAGTAAAGAAGGGTCAAATGGTTTTCCTGAGTTCTTTGTTCCTTAATAACCAGCTTAAAATCAGTATCCCAAAAGGCCTATTTTGAGAGAGCAAACTCTGCTTCCGTTTACCATCGAAATTCAGAGTCTGTATTTCTGAGTCCCCAGCAAAATTCTCAGGTTTTCACTGGTGCATTTCTGAACCAATCCCTGGGTCCCTGTGTTTACACCAGTGGTCCCCAACCT
Source organism: Craseonycteris thonglongyai (assembly GCA_004027555.1). Taxonomy (NCBI): domain Eukaryota; kingdom Metazoa; phylum Chordata; class Mammalia; order Chiroptera; family Craseonycteridae; genus Craseonycteris; species Craseonycteris thonglongyai. The sequence goes on from PVKE010005635.1 coordinate 17,960, forward strand.
TTTTGGCAAAAGGGACCAGTTTCGTGGAAGACAATTTTTCCATGGACTTGGCGGGGGAGGGTTTGAGAGGGAAGATGTTATTAGCATGATTCAAGCGCATTACGTTTGTTGTGCACTTTATTACTACATTGTAATATATAATGAAATAATTATACAACTCACCATAATGCAGAATCAGTCGGACCCCTGAGCTTTTTTTCCTGAAACTAGATGGTCCTATCTGGGGCTGATGGGAGATAGTGACACCCAAAGTGTGTGGCTTATGTCCAGTCTAGTCTGTAATCTTGTTTTAGTTGCTGTACCTGCAGAAAACTCTGCTTTACAAAGATAGGATGTTGGATATGGAAGCAGACTTTTCATTGCTTTTGTGGAGATCTCAGGATATTCGCCTTGGCTTTATTCCAGAATGTGTAAAGATTTGAAGTTGTCTGGAACATACTTTTAAGACCACCACCATTTGCAATCTCAAGTAGTTGATCCTCTTCTAACACGGACAAAGTCCGTTCACCTGGCTTATTCACATGTGGGTTGCAGATCCATTTTTTCTCATTTCGGGGTCTTTTGTGGTTGGGGAGTGATGCTTAAATTTGAAAGCTGTGATAGGTAAGCATGCACCAGCTGGGAGAAAGAAGGCCCTGGCTCAGTCTTTTTCAAAATCTCTGCTAGTGTTAGAAACGTCAAAAATTTCAGTGTTCACTTGTTGCCCCCATAATTCCAGTTTGGCTTTGAATGCAGCTACTTTATCAGCCCACTTGAACACAGTTGTTATTTTCCTCTGAAGTGACAGGGGGTTGGGGACCCCTGACCTTATCCAATCACTTTAGTAAGGGAATGGATTATCTTAATTGGTTGAGATGAAGGCAGGGGCCACCTTTTAAGCCGGGGGTGAAGTCAGGCCCATTTGCCATGGCTGTTATGCACTGTGGGGTTGGATGGGGGTGAGGGGGTGGGTGTGGGGTGGTGAATCTTGGTGACCCTACCCACATTTCCCACCACAGACATAAAACCTAGTTGCTTACTGTAGTGTAAGATACATTCAAGACAAACAGGAGGTGCAAATTAATTGAAGCTTTCTTTTATTTAAGAGAAAATATTTTTGAATATTTTCTTTATAACTTAGAAGTTCTATATTCAACTGGAAAATTATGTGAAAGCACCAGATGAATATCTGTATTGTGATGCGAACATTGTACACAGGAGAAAACACTCTTTTCCGGTGTTAGAATTGAAAGATGGCCCACTGTGAATACCCTGTATGTAAATGTTTTTCTTTTCTTCTTTGGATTGATTATGTGATTTAAAAATGCACTCTAAGTGTGGGTGTGTCCTCTTCCCCAGCTTTTCACATGTAGTTTTGAATTTGGCTTAATTTCCAGCTGACCCCTGTTGCTGTCTGTTTTCCAGCCCCATCTACTTAGCAACAGTTACTGTGAACAGCGAGTTGGGGAGTTGGAGTTGCTCTCCATTTGTAACACAACAGCAGGTTTTAAATTACTTTTTCTTAGCATTCTGGTTGATTTTGCCTTTGCATTATTTAAGGATGACAGTAGTTTCTCTTAACAGCAGGGACCAAAGCTCCAAGTCTCTTAGAAAAAGTGATAGTTTTAAGATGTATCTGTAAGACAGTATAATTAGCAAGTGGGCATCTACTAAAAAAGAAATATGTACCTAGGTTGCCTGTGGATATTTATTACCAGGATATTCTCAAACTTGCAAGGAGGGAGTTGACCATAAATTTCTAACATCTTACATAACACTTTATATAGCTCTAGTGTTGCCTGCTAAAAACAGCTTTCCTGAGAAATTTGTGTGTGTTCCATAGATGAGAGGAATTAGTTCCAAATAGCTTTGATTTCTTCTTCTTAAAAAAGAATTTATTTTATTTTATTGTTTGAGAGAAGGAGAGAGAGAGAGGGAGTGAGACAGACAGACAGACAGAAGCAGGAAGGGCCCAGAGCAGTCTCCATAGTTGTACATCATTGGTTGTGATATGGTCTCATTCCACACAGGTAGATGTGGTGCTGCTTGGGGTGGGAACCAAACTGAGTGCCTCCCACATGGGAGGTGAGAACCTTCACTGATGATCCATCCCTGTGGCTACCAGTTGTGCTGCAGTTCAGCAGCCGGGGCTGGGAATTGAACCCAGGACCTCATGATTATGAGGCAAGATGCTCAACTGCTGAGCTATCCTGGTATCCCCTGATTTTCTCTGACAATGCATATATCATCCAAAATCATCATTTTTTTTTTTCTAGATGCAATATACTATGAGGGCTGTCCGGGAAAAATTTGTCCATAAATGCCTCTATTTTTCACATTACATGGCTGGATACTGGTCTGTATAGCCCTTGTATATATTAATATTTAATATTTCAATCTTTCTTGTCCTTGCCGCTAAAGTAAAAATTATACTGGCTTTCCTAGCAGGTTGGACTGAAATCAAGCAACAACTTGCTATGACACTTCAAGATGTTAAGTCCATTCTCATCCAAAACAACTGAAATATCAGTTGTTCTACGTGGCCTAGAAATTGATTTTCCTTACAAAAGTGATTTCTACTCAGAATCACTTGGTGGGGGTGGGGGTGGGGGTGGGGGTGGAGACCTTTTAAAAGACCATTTTCTTGGCTCTGCAAACTCATTAATTTGTCACATTCAGGAGCCTTGGGGGGTATATTATTATTTTTATTGTGTAGATAAAGAAACTGAGGCCCCTAGGGTATGCAATTAAGGACAAAGAGGTGAGCTCAGGATTTGAAGCCCATCTCGATGTCTGGGCTTGTGACCTCACTGTGCTATCTAGTTCTTAAATGTTTGAAACTGACCTCACTTATTTTTCATGTTCAAATGCCTTGGCTTTTATTTTGTCTTTCTCTGACCTTTGTCGTTCTGCTTTACATATTATAAAGATTGATGGAAAAGAGGGATCTTAAAAAGTGACCCTATATTTAACAGTGAATTTGGTTGTTCATCAGTGTTTTGAAACCCAAAATAGATGATGGCCACTAAGTATCATCTACGGTACTCTATTATCTCTAAATGTCAAGATTTGCTTTTTTTGAAATAATGCCTCAGGCGTTCTTTTGTATTTTGTAATGGTTTTTCTTTAATAATAATTCTGATTTTTTATTTCTTTCAAAGTTGGGTTTAGTCATCTCTTTCGCCTTGGCTTGTTTCTAGTCATTTTCTTAAGTGGAGTCATGTTATTTCTTTTTTTACCCTTAATGTGTTACTAGCGGGTTTTTTTTTTGTTTTTTGTTTTTTTCCTCTAGGCGTCCTTCAGATTTCGTTTTTAAAATATATCCAGTCAGCTGTGTGTGCTTGTCTATCTTTATAGGTAATATTTTACTTCATATGAGACTTGCTTTTATGTAATTGTTGTATTGCCCTTTACTACAATGATAGTTGTTTATAAAACAAATCTGAAATGTGCTCTTTGGTAAGGAAAAGTGGCCCAGATGTGAAGGTAGTATTTTGAGTGCTGCATATGAAGAAAGAAAATACATAGATAAAGTGACAGTTTGCTCTGTTTTGTTGCAGCGTGCTGTGTTCCCAGATTTCTCTGAGATTGTTTCCTCTTTCCCTCTTTCCGATGCCCCCTTCTCTCTGTGGATGCTGTGTGCATTCTGTCCGCTTTTCACTGCTTTTCTCATTTGAGTGAAGTTGACAAAACCCTATTTTTTCTTGAGTTTGTACCCATTCTGGATGGTCACATAATTCCTTCTTTTGAAATACCTTTACTTAAAAAAAGTAATTATTTAAGTCTTGCTAACTGAGATGACCTGGCTTTTACACTTGGATTTATCCCCAACTATTAATAGTTGTGTGCCTTTGACAAAGTCACACTGTCTCTTTCTCAGTCTTAGTTTTTTCCAATCCTAAATGGATGTGCTGGTCTAAGTCAATTCTAAGTGAGTGTGCTGGTCTAGGTGAGTCCTAAAGATTCCTGTTTGAGGAGGACTAGGGTTCCTCTCAGGAGGCTGCATGGAATTATCCTGTGGGCCCCTCCCTGATTCTCTGTCTTCAGGGGTCTTCTGTGACAACCTCTTTTTGTCCCTTACTGTTGGGCCTTTTCTTTTTTCTTTCTTTTTTTTTTTTTTGTGACCACCTGGGAGCCTGTTCTCAGTCTGGATATTTATGTCATACATACGTTACACAAATCATGAGTGTACCACTGGATGGATTTTTACAAAGTAAACATACCCATGTATCCTCTGATCCAGGGAAGAAACAACATTCTGGGTCCCTTAGTTCTCCTGCTACCCTCGCTTCAACTCACTCCTCCAAGGGAGATGTCCTTTCTAACTTCTGAAGGTGGCTTTGTTTATCCTGCTTTTTAAACATTAAGTTTAAAACATTTGGACTCTGACAGAATGTATTGTGTGTGTGTGTGTGACTGGCTTTATAGGTTGTTTTTGCACACAGTTGTGTTAACTTTTTTATTGAATAGTATTACACAATGTGGCTCTCTGAGTTTGCTTATTCATTTAGCTCACATAATGGTGTTGGCTGTTAGGAACAGTTTTGCTCTGAAGCATCTCCTATGTCTGTTGGTAAGTGTATGCACAAAGTTCTGTGGAGTGCATACCTGGGAGTAGAATTGCTAGTCATAGAGCAAGTGTACATTCAGCTTTAGTAGATACTGATGATAGTTTTCCAAAGTGAGCATTTCCACTCCCATGTGCCGTGGAGGAGAGGCCCACGTGTTCGTGTGCTGTTTCTCCTTGTGGACGTTGGCAGTTTATGTCTGCTTTTCATGTTAGCTATTTTTGTTGGGTGTGTAGTGGTATCCTCTTATGCTTCTATTTTGAATTTTCTGATGGTATAAAAAAAACTTCCCATTATTTTTAATTAGCCTTGTGTTCCAAGTGACTTCTAAGTGACTTCACCTCAGACCTTGTCAACAAGTGAGCTGTCCCAGTGTTTCGATGTCCTTGGTCCTTGGGCACTCCTCCAGCTCACTTCAGTTTGTTTGTGCATGAACTTGTCACCCCACTCATTTTGGAGAGTTGTCACTCAGTCACCAGCTCTTCACAAATGCCCAAGGGGACTTTCTGAGGTACTTGAGACATACCAGTGCAGTGGTCTGGAGCCAACCCAAATCTGGCGGGCCTGTTGGGTTCAGCTTACCTCATCTCTCTTTCTTCTTTGTTGAGTTTGACTACTCATTCTGCTGGCACCCTGCCCCTAAATCTCTTTTTAGCTGTTCTAAGCTATGGCTGTTTCTTTTATAATAGCTAGGTCACGGTGCTTTCTGCAAAGTAAGAGACTAATAACCATAATTGTAGTAGAAAACTCCAGGCACATTATAAAATGACTTAGATGTCTTTCCTTATCCTATAAAATCTTTATGGTGAGCAGTCACTGTAAACTAAACAAAACCCAAACTTATTTTGATGGCAAAACCTCACCTAACCAGAATGTTCGTGAATATCCTGGTTTAGTAGCAAAGCCCACTTAAATTACATGATTTCTGAAGATCTTTATATAAATGCTTTAGACAATTCTTACAATTTAGAAAGTAAAAGGTCATAGTAGATATGATTTAATGTGTCTGAGTGACACATCATCTAAACTTCTATAGAAGATCTTGAGTACTCCATAATGATTTCAGAAACATACTCAATGAGATCGGAAAGACCATCTTGTTCATAGGACATAGAATTTTAGAACAAGGGACCCAAGAATAAAAATTTAGGTTAAATTCTTCTCTTGACCCACCTTACCCCCTTTCTTGTCGTTTTGAGGAAATTGAAACCAAAAGAAATGAAATGATTTGGTTTCAGTGTTAAGCAAGCTTGTTCAACCCAAGGCCTGCAGGCTGCGTTTGACCTGGAATGGCTTTGAATGTAGCCTAAACACAAATTTGTAAACTTTCTTAAAACATTATGAGATTTAAAAAGAAAAATAAATGTTTTTTAAAGCTCATCAGCTATCATTAGTTTTAGTGCATTTTATGTGTGGCCCAAGACAGTTCTTCTTCCACTGTGGCCAGGGAAACCAAAAGGTTGGACAGCCCTGATCTAAAGGCAGAACCAGGGCTGGATTCTGTTTTTCTGAGTCCCAGTCCAGTGCCCTTTACACCATACTTCTCTTTTAAAATGGTTTCCAAACACCTATATTTTTAGCATCAAAATGGTACTTTACTTTGATGAGGAGAATATGGTTAGCCTACATCTTTTCGAATATAATTTTAATGTGTAAAATTTGGAGACAGGATTTGGTCCATGGCATACTTAAATCAGCAAACTGTTCTGTAATGAGCTCCATCTACATTTAAACTATTCTTCTGAGATTTTGAATGTTGGTTTTGTATAAATGGTTTATATTTATTATTTTATTAAGCCAGAGTGCTTTTTGGTTATATTTAATGCCTGCAGAATCTTCTAACATACCCTTCTGTGTTAGTAAATGAAGATATGTTTGGGTTTAAAAAAAAGACACAAATAATTGGAGAACAAAATTATTTCTTTATCTCAACCAAACAAATGTATCTTCTCAGTGGGTTAATCTTATGAGCTATTAATATTTTAAGTTTTGGATTAGAAGACAATTGACAATTTCAATTATGGAAAAAACTGTGTATTTTAGAGTTATTCATATTCCTATTTTATAATATGCTGTGAATGTGATAATAGGGTTTTGTGCTGCAGGGTGTGTTTTAGTTTCTTAGCACTAGATGTCGCTGCAGATAGGAAAAACAAGTTTGCTACCTACGTTTAATTCCAGGTCCTTGGTAGTGAAGTTGTCTGAAAGGACATGACAGGTATTGCTAAGTGGGCCTGGACCTGGTTATGGATTTCTGGGTGGTGAATCTGTGTGAGAGATAACTTGTGAGGTATAAGTAATATCGTTGTGTAACCAACTTGAGAATTGCTGCTGAAAGATGTAACTATCTTCACATTTCTGAGGGTTCTTTTCTTAGTTTTAAAATAGTTCCTCAAGAGCAGAATACCTGGGTAATGCAGTATAGCTAAAAGAGTTTTCTTAATCTGAATCTTAGATGGTCATTTTGATTGGCTAGCCACTAGTAAGCTTTTTTTTTGTCATTTATTTGTATTTGCTAAATAAAAGGCTTTTTGTTGTCTTTTTTTTTTTCTCCCCATTTTCCTCATTTCTAACTCTAGAAGTTCTTCAGAGTTAAAATACACAATTGCTTGTCTTCTCTTTCTGTCATCAACTGTACATTTGGTATCTACAAAGTTGCCTCGACTCTTGGTAGAGTGGATGCAGTTCTCTCCCTTGGTTTTTGCTGGTTTGTGGAAAAAAGACCTTGTATAGTTATTCAGATTGAATTTTCTCTTAGATTTTTTTCTTGTTTATGTAGAAACAAGAAGAAGAAGGTATTGCCTTGATTAGTGTCTGAGAGATGACTGATGATGACACTTAAGGACATGATCTCTGGGACCCAACTGCATGGAATGCTGGTTGCTAGTTGTGTGACCTTGGGTGGCTTATTTAATCTCTCTGTGCTTCAGCTTCCTCATCTGCAAAATGGAGATAATAGTACCTGCCTGTCTCATTGGGTTGTTATGAAGATTAAATGAGTTGCTTGTGAAAGCACTGAAAGTAGTGCTTGGCAAATAATGTTCTTATTTAAGGGTTTATTAAACAAAGAACTTTATTTACAGGCACTCTATGGGCACTTCCTAAACGTTAAGTAACCTAAAGTATATTCAGTTTAGCGAGGGAGAGAAGAAAAAAAAATCTTTTTTTTTTTTCTTCTTACGAAAGAACTGGACACAGACATTACTATTTTCTTCCTTCACACATGTGATGTTTTTGAGGACCTGCTTGGTGAGGGATATTGTGTGAACATGAATAAGACACTTTTCATCTGGGGAAACCAAACTTTAAGTAAATAATGAAGTAAACTCCTGTAGGTGATAGGTTAATGATAGCAAGAGCTAAATGTATCAGATAACAGCAACCTTCAGCCAGTGCGGGGCTGCCCTTTTTTCCCTCATTGGCTGAGAACTGCAGAGCTAGGCTACTGGTGGCATGGATTTAGTGGATCACAGTAGCTAGAACTAAGGTCTGTTCATTGTCTTGGTCTTTCCCTTATGGTTTTGAGACTGTTTCTGCAGCCATGCGATCACATCCGAGATTCAGTCAAGAGAACTGGGGAAGGATGGAGGGGCATATGTTAAGCCAGGTGTTTTCCTCTTTTAAGCTTTGCTCTACGACTTCTGCATATATCTCCTGGCAGAGCTGGCCTCTTCAGGCTGCAAGGAAGGCATGGGCACATCATCACCTGTGACGAAACTGGTTCTTGCTCGTGAAGAAGAAAGGGAAAGCAGGAGGCTCACTTGACCACAAGCACGTGCTAAGTGCCAGGCACTGTTCTAATAACTTTACATGTCATAATTCATTCGAACCGCATAACATTTCTGCCATGTGGACACACTCATTATTATAGGAAATGGAGGCTGGAGTAAGTAAGACACTTGTCAAGCAGCTAGTAAGTGACCAGGCTGGCCGGAAGTCAGTCTGAGGATTGGTGGAGACAGAGAAGGGCTTGGTCAGTAGATCAGACCTTCTGGGAGATGGTTGAGAGGGTGTCAGGAGGGGTTCAGAGATTTGACTTGGAAGCTAGCCATAGAGCTGAATTGCTGGTGGGAGTCCTGGGTTGGGTAAGAAAGGCTTTCTGGTGTCCTGAGCTCAGAAGAATCCATTATCCTGGTGAACTGGGACTTTTGGGGAAACTGAGTGAGCCTGGAGCCAAGGGGGTGAGAGGACGAGGTGCCAAGGCGTGAGAAAGAGCGTGGCTCAGATCACGGGGACTTCATTCCCTCTGCACAGCTCTTACTGCTTTGCTGCTGCTTCAGGAAAAATACTCAGAGCTAATTTAAATTCTGATTATATATTCTGAAGACATTTTTCCAGTTTAGTTTCATTATCTATGCCATCAGTTTGTCTTTTGACGTATCTAAGTAGTACATTGAAATTTCTTACTCATTCTCTCGTTTCACATTGAATTAATGGCACAGAATATTCAAAATAGATGGCTCTTAGAGCTAATCTTACTCAGCCTTTCATTTCTTAGTTGGGAACATTTAAGTTTGTACATGCTGTTCCCTTACTGGGTGATCTTCCGGATTACACAGGGAGTCAGTGTCTTGAGTTTAGGTCAGATAATTTTCTGATTCCCAGTCCAGTGTCCATCCACCATAGCAGTGTTTCCCATAGTTTCTCTCTAGTCCTGTGTGTCTCCTTCACAGTGCACTGATACTTAGTAAGTTACAGTTATGCATTTAATACAATCCTCTGTGGATTCTAGTTCCAGTGCTTAGTTGAGTGCTTGACACTCAGGCACTATGTGCTAACAGACTATTCCAGTGTTAATGCAGCTTCTTGAGAGAGAGACAAAATCCATGTTCAGGTAAGTCTGGGAAATGCTGGATTAAATGAAATTAAATGGACTTGATTATGGAAAGTTGGGAGAGCCTTTAATATTCTTTTATGCTCTGTGGCTCTAAGTAGGTACAAGGAGGGGGTTGATTACTTCAAACTTAGTGAGGGCTGAGGATTCCTGTTTAGCTCTAAGCTTTATGTCCTTTTTTAGTTTTGGTGTCCAGATTTAAGAAATTTGTAGCCTGAATGGATTCTTTAGAACAAAAGTGATTTTTATTCTTTTTTAGGTTGCCTTCTGGTCTTTTGCTATGAAAACTGAAAAGTTTTCTGCTAAAAAACTTGCCTTAGAAAATAATTGCATTCTCAAAAATGAATGATGTGCTTAGTTTCTCAGAATCTGGAACTCATTTTGTCCATTGTGTATTGACATTCAATTGTGGGTAGGTTCTAAGATTTGGCCACCAAAGTCTGTTTAGCTCTGGAAATGAGGTGTGCTGAGATAATGACTTACGCAGTAGTTAGAGAGGGGATCAGCATGGCCATGGCGCATAGAATCGGTTAGCAAGAGCAGAACACAAAGTTAGTAGGCTGCTAGCCAGTCTGCTGGGCGGTTCTGACTTGATCCAGAGTGGCAGGGAGGTTCTGATTTGATCCAGCAGTATGGTGCATTGTTATGGGAAAAGTTAGTAATGCTGTGATATCAGGCATGTGATGGGGTTCAGGAAATGTTTCTCCAGAGTGTGTGGGAGTCTCCATCCCAGAGACTGTCTCTTAGGCCTTTCACCTTTGTACCAGCGAAGTTAAGATTTCTTTGCTTATATAACATTAAGGTTATTATATCTCCCAGAACTCAACCAGTGGAGGTGGGTGGTTCAGTGTCTATTGTAAGCCCATGAGTGGGGTCGAAGCCTGATTTGACTATCTATGCCTGTGGCTGAATGACTTAATTTTGATGAGTCTCATCTCCTTTCTCTTTAAAGTGGGGATGAATTAATAAGTTCTCTCTCACTGAAATGATATATGGAAAGAGGTAATGAATATGACTGCTTTACCTAGTGCTTGCAAGAGAGGTTTGCAGACTTTCTGTAAAAGACCAGATAGTAACTATTTTAGGAAGTATATGTGTATTAATGAGTGAAAGAAGCAGTCTGAAAAGATTACATACTGTAATATTCCAACTCTGTGGCGTTCTGGAAAAGGTAAGTCTGTGGAGATAGTAAAGAGATCCGTGGTTGTCAGAGGTTAGTCTGGGGATGGGGAGATGCAGAGGTGGAACACAGGATAGTTAGGGCAGTGAAACTATTCTACAATGGTGGGTCTGTATCAAAGCCTGTAGAATAGATAACACCAAAAGTCCAAATCTGTTTTCCCAGTCTGGCGGATCTTCTCATTCTCTTGAAGTTGTCTTTGTGGAGCAGAAGTTTTTAATTTTTAATGAAGTCCAACTTAACCATTATTTCTTTTATTGATAGTGATTTGGTATTGTATCTAAAATGTCATCAACATACCAAAAGTTATCTAGGTTTTCTATGTGACCTCTAGGGGTTTTATAATTTTGTTTTTAACATTTAGGTCTATGATCCCTTTGAGTTAATTTTTGTGAAGGGTTCTTGTATGTTGTCTATTTTTTTGAATTGCAGCTCTTAGCATATTAATCATAGTTTTAAAAAATTTCTAGTCTGGTAATTTCAACTTTCCTGCCATATGTGACTCTGGTTCTGGTGCTTCTTCAGTCTCTTCATCCTGTGTTTTTATCTTTTACTATATATACCTTGCAATTTTTAGTTGAAATGTGGACATGTTGTACTATGTAAGAGGAACTGTGGTAAATAGGGCTTTAGTAATGTTGTGGTGTGGTTTGGGAGGAGTCTTATAATTAAGTCTCAGGTGGATGCCAAGGTGGCTTAGTGGGTTAAGCGCTCACCTTACAGCTCCTTGGTTCGAGGATTGAATCTCAATCCTGGTCTGTGTGGACCGATATGCTGAACTGGGGTGTGGCCCCAGTTCGGTTCTCATTGGGGTAAGCTTCCCATGTGGGAGACCCCCGATTCAGCCTCCAGCTTGTGGGGCATGCCTCCCATGCGGGTGGCCCCTGGCTGGGTTCCGAGCCTGTGCGCCCCCCCTGCCCACCTGTGTGGAATAAAACTATGTTGAAAACTGATGATGTACAACTATGGAGACAGCTCTGGGCCCTCCCCCTTCTCTCTGTCTCTCTCTGTTTCTGTCAAAAACAGTAACATCAGTCTTTAATTAGGTCTCAGGCTCTTGGTGAGCCTGTACCCCTGGACGGGGACTGTCATAATACATCTCAGTCATTCCCTCCATACCCCCTTAGGTGGGACATGATTGACAGAGTTAGGGTTGGGTATTGCCCTTTCCCCAGAGAGTTGGGGTTAGGTTCTTGTAAAATAATTTCTCCTAAGGTCTGGCCATGTTAAGAATGCTCAGTTGTATTTAAGAGTGGCTACGTTCTCCACCTCCTGCTGGAGGTTAATACCAAATTCTCTGGTACTCTCTGTGAGGATCAGGAGAGCTCCTGGAGGTCTCACAGAAGCTTGTTCCCCACCCCCAGCCCCCCCAAAACTGGGTCTTCCTGGAGTTTTTGCTCATTAGACTTTTCCACACTGAACCTCCACCAATTTGTCAAATGATCGTTCAGGCTTTCCTACCCGGCACAGTCTCATGGGTTTCTGCTCTGGTAAATTGTGTTCCTCTGGATCTACCTGTCTGTCTCTCCAGCTTGGGGTGGGTGGTGGGGTGGGCAGCACGTTGTGCTTGTGACTTTTCTGTAGATCTTAGAAGTGTTGGTTTTTCAGTTTTTTTTTACCAACCCTGTTAGGATGGTATTGTGACTTCTAATCTTCTCACCTGATGGACCAGAAACCGGCAGTTAGGTCTCAGTTTTCTTTTTCTTTGAAACTGATCCCAGAACCTCCTCATCTGTGTTTAGTCATGTTTTACTCATTATAATAATTTATATTTTTTTACAAAGTGATAGTAATCAAAACAGGAAGGTATTGGCATTTAAACAGGCACAAATACCAATGGAATGGAATTGGGAGCCCAGAAAATAGCCTGCACATATGTGATCGGATCAACCAATGTTTGACAAGGGAGCCAAGAATACTCAATGGGGAAAGGATAGTTTCTTCAGTAAAAATGGTGCTGGGAAAAATGGATGTTCAAATTCAAAAGAATGGAATAAGACTCCATTCTTCAGACTTCACTCAAAAAATTAAAATGGAATAAAGACTTAAATATTATATCTGAAGCTGTAAAGCTACGATAAGGAAATATAGGGGAAATGCTTTTTGACATTGGTCTTGGCAATGAGTTTTTAGCAATGACACCAAAAGTGCAAGCAATAAAAGCAAAAATGAACACATGAAAAACTATGAAACAAACAAACAGCAAAACTTCTGCATAGCAACAGAAGCAATGCACAGAATTAAAAGGCAGCCTATAGAATGGGAGAAAATATTTGCAAACCATTTATCTAATAAAGAGTTAATATCCAAAGTATGCAAGAAACTCATACCACATGATAGCAGAAACAAAACAAAATAAAACAAGGCAAAGAACTTGAATAAACATTTTTCCAAAGAAGACATACAAAGTTGCCAACAGGTACATGAAAAGATGCTCAACATTACTACTCATCAGGAAAATGCAAATCAAGACCACCATGAGGTATCACCTCAGACTTGTTAGAATAGTTACTATCCAAAAGACAAGAGACAAGCATTGGTGAAAATATGGAGAAAAGGGAAACTATGGTATAATTTAGCAATCCTATTTCTGGATGTATATCTGAAGAAAACGAAATCACTGTCTTGAAGATGTATTTGCACTCCTATATTCATTGCAGAATTATTTACAATAGCCAAAACATGGAAAGAACCTGAGTAGCCATGTCTAGATGTATGGATAAGGAAAGGGTATATCCCAGGGCTGTCTGGAAAAACTCCAGCTATAAATACCTTTATATTTTATATTACATAGCTGGATACTTTCTAGACAACCCTCCTATATGCATGCCATGGAACATTATTTAGCCACTAAAAAGAAGGAAATCCTGTTTTTTTCTGACAGTGTAGGTAGACCTTGATTTGAGGGCATTATGGTAAGTGTAGTAAGTCAGAGAAGGACAAATATTGTATATTCTCACTAATATGTGGCATCTAAAATAACTCACATTAGTGGAGAGTAGAATGGTGGTTGCTGAAGACTGGGGATAGAGGAACAGGGGGATGTTAGTCAGAGAGCACAAACTATCAGTTATAAGATGGGCAAGTTCTGGGGACCTAATGTACAGCACGGTGAATATAATTAATACTGTATGACAGGGGTGTCAAACTGGTGGCCCCTGAGGTAATTTTTTGTGACCCATGATGCTCTGAAATAAAATGAAAATAGAAAAAATTGTTATGCAGAAACTAGCTCTTAGGGGAGATCGAGGCAATACCGTACACACCATTCCCTCGTTAACCCTTTAACTACTGAAGACGAGTATACACGTGGCCCAGTGCCTTTCCTGGGGGCCTGTGGGTGTGTATAAACGTGCTGACTTAGTTCCGGCGACGTTTGTAAATGTGATGTGGCCCGCGTGAATCTTGCCTGTTGCACCAAATGGCCCGTGTTTTAATTGAGTTTGACACCCCGGCTGTATGATATACTTGTAAGTTGTTAAGAGAGAGTAGATCTTGAATGTTACCATTACATACAAGAAAAGGTAATTATGTGAGCGCATTGAGGTGTTAACTAACTTTATTGTAACCATTTTGCAATACATACAGGTATCAAAACATGAAGTTGTACAACTAATATATGTTACATGTCGACAATATCTCAATAAAGCTGGAAGAAATTGCTCTTTCAATATACATACCGTAAGCCAAACCAACTTCACTTAAATCTGCCACATTGTGAAACTGTTTCTTGCCTGCCCTGCAGATCTGAAGTGTGTGGTGTGACATCTCACCTTTTACATCTGGATCATTGTCTGTCCAGCAGTAACTGCTATGTGCCTACGGTGCTCCAGGCAGGGACTTGGACACTGGGGAAATGGGACCAGGTAGACCAGTGCTCTGCTGTCACGGACCTTCCATCATCTGATTCTCTTACAAATTCCTTAGGTTCAGGAGGAAAATGAAAGAGAAGTGTAGGAGGAATGATTTAATCATCTATTCACTAAGAATTCCACTTAGAATTTTTTAAGTGACAATAGATAGACTTGCTTTGTTCAACTTTGGCTATGTGGAACATAGTATGTGACATGAATAAATAAATGTTATGCACATACATAAGTGTGTGTACATGTTGGCTTTTTGTTGTAAGGCTTAAAAGTGATTTTTTTGCGTTCACCTTCAGTTTTTGAACTATGTAAAATAATTCATGTAGAGATTTTGCCTATGCATGTGTGTTTATTATGTACAGGAATATAGATGCAGCCAGTGTTTTACAATAACATGTATTCAAATGATTTAAAATAAAAAGTAGTGCAGAAGCCCATTGAAATAGTTTGGAGGGGTGTGAATGGTGGAGGGAGGACAGGCTGCATGATGACTGAGGAGGTCTGACCACCTCCGGTGATGTGAGAGTCTGTGGAGCTAACCTGCATTAGCAAAGAATCTTTTTTTATTAAAGAACCTTTTGATTTCTTGTGCCTTATGGTTAAATACCTGTGCTACCCTCCACTCTGTGGAACTGGTTTGCTCTGGCTTTATCCAGAGACAGATAGTACACTTGAATAAATGAGTCCTTGAAATCCTTTCTCGTCTTGGTGTTCTGCATTTCTTTCTTCCAGGAGCTTCTGGACTTGCTTTTCCAGGCATGTATTAATCCACTTGAGGTCGCTTTTGCAATAGGGCATGAATCCTTATCTCTTCTCCATTTATTTTTAAATAGATAGAAACCTGCTTGATGCATCCAACAGTTAAATGATTTACCAAAGGTCACTCCTAGAATTCATGGTGGTTAGGAACTCAGCTCCTGGCCTCCTTTCATATAGTCCAAAGTTCAACCCATCAAATCTCTTGTGTCTGATAGATGTTCAGCTTGAACAGCTTCTTACTCTCTCTAACCTTTGGCAAATGACATTTTATTTCATTTTGAAAACTAACACTTTTTGCATGACTGTCGTGAGCTATTGTGGTAGGCAGTTGGGATATAAGTACTATGAAAGAGTAAATGAAGAAAAGAAGAATCCAGTTCATTTGCAGAAATTATCAGTGGGTGCCAGGGTGCCCAAGAGAAATGATTGAGCCTGGATTTTGGAGCTCATGCCTGTCATAAGCTGTGGTCATGCTGGGAACTAGAGGACAGAGGCCTTCAGACTTTTATTATTTTTTTTAAGATTTATTTTATTGTTTTTGACAGAGACAGAGACAGAAGGGGGAGGGCTCAGAATAGTCCTATGAAAGGCATGCCCCCATGAGCCAGGGGCCTCCCACATGAGAGGCACACCCTGGGTGGGAACCGAACCAGGGCCTCCCACATGGGAAGTTCACCCCAGCGGGAATCATACTGGGGTAGGAAGCACATCCCAGTTTAGCATATGGGTTTGCAAGGGCCCGGACTGGGACCAAGACCAGGACTGGGACTGGACTTGATCCTTGGACCCCAGAGCTGCAATGTAAGCGCTCAGCCCGCTGAGCCATCCCGGCTTCCCCAGACTTCTTTACTTGCATAACTGCAAAAGCAATTTTGCAAAACTGCCTTTCCTTGCACATTTGTAAGTTGGTATCTAACTATGTTTTGTCATTTAAATTCTGTACAAGATGAAATTTTTGGTGGATTTTAAATATTGTTTGTTTAAAATAAAATTTACATCACTCTTATAAGAATGCAATAAAATCTAAAACCACAAGGATTTAATATCCACCATCATCCATGTAAAAATAAATCAAAGTATCTTTTTTTTGCTATTAGAAATTTTACATCATTCTCTTTTTTCTTTGAACTTGTATCCAGTTTTCTTCACAAAATTATTTTTCTGGTTTAACATATTTTTGTGCTTGAAAGTTTTTCTTTTATCATCATCCATCATTTCTTATACTAAAACAATGCCAATAAATTTAAATGCAATTAAAATGTTTCCTATAATCATGAGGCTATAATTACTAAGAATATTTTTTCCAGCGTAAGTTACCATTATAATTATTAGCGGTACACCCTTTATCAAAGCAGCATAAGTATTATACATTTTGATAACTAATTATTAAACATTAAAAATGCTATTAGAAATGTATCATTTAACAAAATGTATGAGATTTTCCCCTCAATTAGGTGACTGTTCACAGGGACATTGATAAGGGTGCAAAGATTTGCTCTTGTTAACCCCCCTTCCCCCCCATATAGATAAGTTGATGGGAATGGGAGGAGAGCTACTTTAGCATTATCCTTCAGTTCTTTGAAATGGTTTTAGGTCATAAGCAAAAAGTCACACAGTGCTCTGTCATCACAAATTATTGTTATACTCTGTGGACTGACAACTCGAAATTTGGTCCTCTTTCTCTTTTGAAAGTCAAGAATTAGACACTGTCTGACTTCCAAAAAGGCTTTGTTCCCCAGTCAGTAGAATCATTCACTTTCTCAGAATCTGGGGAGTTTACTAGAAAGGCTACCTCAACTTACCGGAAGCTTATCAATCATATCTGTTGCCTTTTCACTTTAAGGCACCATTTAAATTTCCATGTACTCTGGATATGTTGAGAGTGCTTTCTTATATTATAGTAGACTCTTCGTTAACTGGTACCCATGGGGCTTGGTAGATTCTGGTTAAATTTAAGTAGACTCGCCCTTAACCAGAATTCAACCAGTTAATGGAATGTCTACTGTATTGGCTTTAAATTTATTTTTGTCTCTATATTGTGTGTGTGGTGAAAACTGGAGCTGTAGAATTATTGTTATTCCACTTCGAAAAATTAGGCCTTTTGTTTAAAAACAACTGACTATATTTTTTATTTCAAAATAGTTGTTACTATCTATTTCTTTGGCATGTGTCATTTCTGTTAATGAGTCAAAGATAGTTCGATGGTGAGAGGTAGGTTCAGTGCTTTGCTGTGACTTTGCCAACTTGAAATAAGGAAACTTTCTTCAACATGTCTTATGAATTTTTCTGTTTGCCTGCTGTCAAGGCTCTTATGTATCTCAGTTTAGAGCATCCCAACACGGGTCAGAATACCCAGATTCTGTCACTAGGTTTGCCCATAACAGAAACATGTGTAAGATAGGGAAAGACAAGTTTTAACATGTGCCTTGAATAAGGACAGTTAGGTTTAAACCAACTATTCAAATTTTATCTTTGTTTGGTACTTTGAGTGCACTGTAGAAAATTAAGATGGGTGAGGTATGTCTTTATTGCAAAATTGATTAAGGAACAGTGGGAAAATGGAAGTGGGGAGAAGAACAGGGCTGGGGGATTGGGACTTGCAGACC
This sequence comes from Craseonycteris thonglongyai, assembly GCA_004027555.1. Lineage (NCBI taxonomy): Eukaryota > Metazoa > Chordata > Mammalia > Chiroptera > Craseonycteridae > Craseonycteris > Craseonycteris thonglongyai. The sequence continues at coordinate 35,752 of PVKE010005635.1, forward strand.
GCTTCTGAGGCATGTGCATTATAGAAAAGGGCACATGTTGCATTTGAGATCTGGAAATTGATTCTCCTAAATCTATCCATGCTTCATATCCTCTGGAAGTTTCCGTACTTAGAACACTTTTAGTTTGAGACTTCTGCTTTTGGGCAGGGATTCTCAGATGTTCACCTTTGTTCTAATGGGCCAGAAACATATTTTTAAAATCATCTCTTTTCTGTAATTCTTCTGCGCACTTGATGCACATTTCTTTTGGGTATTGTTTTTGTAGTTAACAGTTACTTGTTAGTAGTTTATTAGGTCATGAAAATTTGGTATTGATAGAGGTACGTAGGAACACTAAGATCTGTAATTTTCAGGACGAGCTCTGCTGTTGTCACTGTTCTCAGCATGGGCTTGAGTTAATGGTAGTTTTCAATCACTGCTATTCCTTGTTTTTTATGTATAAACAAATGATAAATTACCTTTAGTTTGGGTTCATTGTGATTGATATACTTATGTGTGTTTAATTTTTTCAATGTAGTGATGGGTAAAATGGGCCTATCTACTTTAAGCAAAGGTGACATGATTATGTTTCTGTTGGTTTTGTTTCAGGGGAGGTGACAAAGTTTT
>PVKE010005635.1:36457-58185 GCA_004027555.1 Craseonycteris thonglongyai
GGGGGGGGGGGGGGGGGGGGTGCGAAGGGATAAAGTCCACATTCAGAGGAGGTGCATGTTCTCAGAGGAGGAGGCCTCAGGAGAGACAGTTTTCACCAACTGTGAGCTGATTCCCAGATGCCAAAGCAAAACGGAAGTCCCTGTTGCCAGAGCTCATTGCTAGGGAATGAAGATGCCAGAAATGGTGGGCGGGCTGATCTCTTTCACAGGGTTGTGGTCCTTTTTTCACCATTGCCAACCACAGTTGCCTTGTCCTAGGTAGAAGCTAACTCTGCAAAGGTCTTCAGAGAGTTTTTAGATCAGCGAAGAGTCACCTTCCCCAAAGGGAAGTGTTTATGGTCTAAAGGTCCCCTTGCTGCAGTTGCTTCTCCACATGTTCTTACCCATAAGCCCCCAGACGGGCCCCTCAGCAGCTGGGCTGCAGACTGCTTATCAAAGACAACAGATGAAATGATATCCTGATACAACTTACTTTATTCTTATATCAGAACAATTTTTTTACTTTTAAAAACAACTGTTTATTTTTTGTCTTTGTCATAAACAGGTGGACTGCAACCACTTCTCTTAAATTATAAACAAGTGGATTTGAAATCATACTAAACCAATACACAACACTTTTTTTGATTTATCTCTTAAATACATAGAGGTATCATTCCTAGGAGGTTTGTAGCTTTTGAATTTAGATGACAGCTGGATTGCTGTGGGGTTTGTGATGTTTTTTGTTCAAGTTTAAACACGCTGTTTTCTTCTGAATGCTACAGTTGAGGAGAAATCTTAGATCATTTTTGCTGAAGCCAACCTGCATTTACTTTTTATTTGTATTTCTTTGTGGCATTTTCTGTTTATCTTAAAAGGGTATTACCAAGAGCTATGCAGGTACTGGGCACTTCTGTCTCGTTCTTTCTGGATTGATAGGACAACAACTTGAAATTTCTGTTGTATAGATAATGCCTTTTTACCCCCTCCCCCCTGTACTACTACTTATTTTCCTTATTTTTATACTGGTTATTCTCTTTTTTTTTTTAAGATTTATTTAATTGTTTTTGATAGACAGACAAAAGAGGAGGGCCCAGAGCAGTCTCCATAGTTGTATGTCATCAGTTTTTGACATGGTTTCGTTCCACACAGGTGGGCGGGGGTCGCACAGGGTGGGAACTGGGCTAGGGGCCTCTCTCATGGGAAGCACACCCCAGTTCAGTATATGGGTCTGCATGGGCTGGGGCCAAGATTTGATCTTCAAGCCTGCTGAGCCATCCCAGCTTCCCCAATTATTCTCTTACACTAGGCATTTGTGAGTAGAGAAGTGAGACACTTGAATTTGACAGTTTCGGTTACCTAGAAAATAGCTGAGCACTAACACAGCGCACACCCTTTGAGCTCTGAAGTCAAAGAAAGACTGCATATTTGTGAAGTGTTTCAAGAATGTAATGAGAGACCCTTCTGTATACATGCCTTTAGGATTTCTGAATTTTCCAGCCCTAGGGAGATTAGCAAAAAGCAGTTTAGAAGTGGTGTAGAGCTGTGAGAAGCAGGTCTGGATAGCAGGGATAAAGGACAGCCTGCTGATTTGAAAAGAGGCAAGATAATTTAAGCAAATCCAAGCATTTTGATGGCTCCTTGGTTTCTGATGAAAGTAGCTCCCACACCACTTTCAGAAGCCTCAGCCTTTCACAGGGACAGAGTTTTGTCACACTTGAGTCATTAGAGGCCATCATGATGACTCAGAGTCCCAGGGATAGGTGACAGTGTAGTCAGCTCATGAGCCAACAAAGTAATATGTGCTGTTCTTTTTAGGAAAATTCCCCTTGAATATAATTCCATTTTAGAAAACAGTTTAGAACTTGATGAAAGAAGGCCTACTGAGGCTTTCAGGAAAATTCTTTTGTGGAGAAGAACACCTGACACTCATCCCAAGCAGTGTTGGTTAAATATATTAGTGGATATTTTTTATATTTTATGTGCATGTGATCTTTCTACAGTTGCAAGCTTCTTAAAGTCAGGGACCACATTTTGTGTTTCTCTTATTACTCAGGGTAGGTAGTCAGTGTGATATTTGTGCATGATATTTGCTGATGGGGCATAGCTCTCAAGAGTCAGAAATATCTGTATACCTCTAATTAAATTTATATTAAAATAGTTTGGCAAGAAATGACTCTAGATACTTGTTAAAAAAATGATACATAAGCATTAGGGTTGATGAATGGGGAATTGGTGTTTGCTTAATAAGAATTCTAAAAAGACTTGTGATTTAATTAATTTTCATTGTTAAAAGAAAGACTGGATATTATTAGCTGTATGATGTTTCATCCAGAAGTGAATGAAAATGCCTTTCAGAATAATAAGAAAACGAATACCTTTCATTTATACAGCATCTTTCTTAAGAGTCAAAGCACTTGGCGGAAATCATCTAATTAATCTCTGGCTTTCCTGCAGAGTGACTAGTTGGGGAGGGGTGGGGAGGGGTGGGGTGGGGGTGTGGGTGTGCACGCCTACTTGGACATCTGTATGTGGATTTCCTTCTTTCCTCCTTTTCTTTCATCCTCTCTCCTTCCCTTTCTTCCTTCACTTTTCATTCTATCTAATTAATGTAAACTATTTTCTGAATCTCATCTTGGGCAGAGCTTGGCATTTTAAGTCTCATGTTTTAAGCAACTGCATACCAGTTTTAGAACATTAAGCCACATTTATTCATAAAGACAGTTTTCTGGGAAAACATATAGCATATGCTACCCATACACATCAGACCATTAATCAAAAATTGATGCCAGAAATGCTGTTAGAATGTGAATTTCAGCAGCAGCTTCCTGTTTTGACTCATAATAGCATTTGTTAATAATTGCTTTTATTTTCATATCCATCCTTAGGTGAACAATTGCCTAGGTGATTAAAGTAAGTAATTGATAGGAAGAGTGAGAATTGTGAGAAGGTGAGGACATTCCTAATTCAGCATAACAAGCATATTAATTTCCTATCACTCTCCTTGCTTTGCCAGACTTGTTCATTTGGGCAATTCTTTACACTGCAGATTGTGATTTTCTTTAATTGATATCCATCTTCAGGGGCCATAAATGCCTTTGTGGATTGCTCTCATAGTAGCTGCATTTTGGCAGCAAAGTGACTCAGCAAAGCTATACAAGTTTGACCTGGGTTGTGGCAGAATCTCTGATGGATTTCTTGATTGATTAAAGTAGTACCATAGATCTCATGAAGCTAAAAGTAAGCTATACTCCTGTCCCCCATCTCCTGACATACAGATTCTGAAGTTTCCTCTTGGTTGTTTTTACGTGGGTTGTGCAGGTTATATTTTTCTCTTTCCAAAAGAATAAAAGGGTTTTACTTCCATCTTTTTTATTGTGATCTTGAACCAGTGATGCAGGTGTGGCTTAGCAGTGAAGCTTTCCTCCATTATCATTATGCCAGTTGCAGGTCCTTGTTGATTTTAAGGGTCAGTTCCTTCTCTGGGGGAGGTCCTACTGTTACTATAAAACACCTTGAGCTGGAAGCTACAAGAATGCATGAGGCTTTCAGACCTATGGACACACTCAATAGCTTGATGATTGCTTGAGGGAAGGGGAGGAGGGGGGAGGGAGAGTGGGAGGGGAGGCGGGGAGGGCACCAGCATTATGGACACACTCAATGATTTGGTGGTTACCAGGAGAGGGGGGAGGAGTGGGGGGAGAGTTGTGGGGGGAGGTGGGAGTGGGCACCAGATATAAGGTGATGGAAGGGAAACTGATACTGAGTGATGGGCACATAATAGAATGCATGAATGATGTGATGTGGACTTGTACATCTGCAAACTATCTGATTGTTACCAACCAATGTAACCTCATTAAATTTAACAATAATAAAAAAAAAATGCATTAGGCAAAGACCTGTCAAAGTATTATTTCCTAGTGCTCTTTGTTTTCTGTCCAGTACAAGGCTAGCCAGCAGTCGCATATGACTGGCTCAGCTGTGAATATTGCATTACAAACCACAGACAGTCAAGTGGTTCATGGATGAGGCAATGAAGCCTTCAGAAGGCAGTTGTTCAGGATTTACCCTGCACCCCACGCCTGCCCAACCCCTTTTAACGTCTGGAACAGAAATTAAGGGCCGTGTGGGCATTAAATCTTAGTCTGTAATTTCATTTGAATAAAGTTAGCCATTTAGTTTTCATTTTCATTATCAGATAAGCATTGCCCACAGAAATTTTCCAGTATGATGTGCTTTCTCTCCTTTTCAGAATATGTATAATTTAGTGTTTGGCAGCAATGCACACAGATTTAGAAATATTTCCTAATTTTTTTTTCTTTTGTTGTTGTTGTTTTGACATAAAGGATTTGTGTGTATGTACATGCCTTAATTGAAATACAAAAAAGTGAGATTATTTTTTGTAAGATTGTGGAAGGGCTTTTTTGTCCCTTTATGGCTTGCATTTTTTTTTTTTGCTTCAAAGAGAGAGAAGCAGTCTACTGCAAAGACATTACTGTCACTTTGAATTTGAGAATTTAAACATTGGGGAGCTGTGCATTCCAAATTTGGCTTCCCATAGGAAATAGGAATCTGCCATGTATTTATATGAGTCAGATGTGATGAGCTGGATTCTAGATACGCAATTTTTTTTCCCCTAGCTTAGATAAGACCATCAGATTCACATGCCTGGATGGGGCCTTAGTAACTCTCAGTACAGTTGCTTTGATTGAACTAACTTTTGTCAACATCCCATTAACCTGCATTGAAGAACATGCCCTGCAAAGCAGGTTGTTATGCTTAATTTGAGGAGTTGTTAAGGAGTAGTCAGTCCCTGCCTCTCTCTGACAACCCATGTGGGCCATTCTTTTGGGTTCATACAGGATCCCAACTGTCTTGAGGAAAAGGTTTGTTTTTCTAATCACCAATCCTGTGAATCACTGAGCCAGGCATACTCCCTCTTTTGTGCCTGGGGCTACATTTAGAGTCGGAGGTTTGTCCCTCCCTGAAAGAAAGTGAATGTAGGACTTCCTGGTGGGTGGTTTGTAGCCTTTCCTCACTCTTATTTACCCTGCTGCTCTTTGCTATTTTTTTTTAAGTCTTTTAATTTTTAATTTTTAATTTTTGGGGGTTTTGTTTTTATTGTATATAGATTCTTGTGGGGAACTGGAGTTGAACTAATAACAAATACATTTGTCACTTTTAAGTTCCCATGAGACATTTACCTGTTGGTTTTGACAATAGTTGATAATTCTTGCCTGAATCATTATATTAGAAGTTGTAGAATAATGATTTTCCAAGTTTATCATTCCTCCCTCCTTTATTAGTTAGCATTCTTCTGTAAAGTCAACCTTCACCTTATCACTGGAGCCCATTTAGATCTTTTGAAAAGCAGGATAAACACTTAATGTTTTTTCTTTATCATATTATGTAAGGTAAGGAGTTAGTTTCATAGCTACTTCAAACAATGACAATTGAGGTTTTTTTCTTTCTGGCTTTTTCTTTTTTGATTATTATAAAATCATGGAGTTTCCTGGATTCAGGGTGTTTTAGCCAACTATAATTATATAATTTTTATATTATACAAACTCTTGTAACTTCGTCCAGGGGCTGCGTTTCAGTTTGTGACCCTACACAGCCTTCTCGGTCTTGGAAAGCTTTCTTGCTTTCTGCCAGGATGAGGAAAAAAAAAAGAAACTGCCCACTGAAGAAGAAAATCCAAAATGCCTAACTAAAAACAGGAGACAAACAGGATGAGATATCCCAGCACATACAGAATCTGTTTGTCTGAAAGTTGAAATCAGCCATTTCTTTGGGAAGCACTGGTTCTGTTAGTGAGGGAACAGCATTAGAGACCACTCTTTGAATACTGGGGTACTCATTACTTCTCTGGCGCTATGGCTTCTAAATCAAGTCATGAATACAGCCTTTGTGTTTACCTTATTTGGTAAAGAAGAATTCACCTCCTCTTCTACCCTTCTTTAGTTCTTATGGCTGGACTACTAATAAAGTAATAAAATTGACACAAGACCACAATCACAGGAGAAAAATCAGTAATATGTGAACATGGGAAAATGATAATATGATGCTTAGATCATAAAATGAGTCTCAAAGAAATGATTGAACCAGGCACCTTTTATACTTTTTAGACAAAGAGGTAGTAAACATGTGAGAAATTGACAGGACAAAGAAAGTTAGTGCTCATTAGGAAGGAATCTAAGCAAGGTTTGGGTTTGGGTAGTCAATTAGTCAAGGTGTTACAGCATTCGTTGAGTCAAAGCTTTGTATGCTGATTCTTTTAATTCTGTGGTAAGGTTTTCTCTCAGCCCCAGGAGCAGGGAGGATACTTGTTACATGAGACATTTGTCTCCTGTTTTTAGTCAGGTATTTTGGATTTTCTTCTTCAATGGGCAGTTTCTTTTTTTTTAATTAATTAATTAATTTTATTGTTTTTTGCAGAGAGAGAGAGAGAGATACAGAGAGATACAGAGACAGAGAGAGAACTGAACTGGGGGAGCTCCCAGTTCAGCACATGGGTCCGCACAGGGTGGGGCCGGGATTCGATCCTCGGTCCCCAGCGCTGCAAAGTGAGCGCTCAACCCACTGGGCCATCCCGGCTTTCCCAATGGGCAGTTTCTTAACTAACTTTAATTAAATAATCAGTGCACCATTTTTGGATATCTTGAGGTAGCCTGGCCTGGTCCCTGACGTAATTATATGCCTTTTCCTTAACTGAAAATCTTGGTTTCTAAGACCAATGATGAATTATTGGTCTGATTTATTCTTATTAATTTTTGACTTATTCAAAAACTGTTTCAAACCAGCATTATTAATAATAAAAATAATGAAGTGTAAGGTAAATTTTTGAGTCTTTTGTCCTCAGAATGCGTTTTATTAAGAAGGATATGTAGTTAGAGTGCTGTGTTATAAATTCATTTGAAATAGTGATTGTTTATGTGGTTCTGTCTCTATTTTGTTGAATACTTGGATTAATTTATTTGAGTGTGTTTCAATTTTAGCATTTAAAATTTTAATTATATACATTACGTGCTATACATAAATAAAATGTGTATGTGTTTATGTGTATTTTCTTATATATTACATTTATGCAGTTCTGAAATCTAAATGTAAAAAGGTATATATAGGTAAATCTTACTTTTATTCTTACCTCTAAAGGTTACCATTTTTATTAGTTACTTCTTTACCTTTCAAGTTTTTCTTTTAGACACTATGAATAATATCAATATGCTTTTGGAAAGCAAGCATGAATATATGTTTTTATTTTTCATACTTGCTATTGTTCTACATCTTGTTTTTATTCATTTAGCAATATAGCCTAGCTCTGCTTAGAAATTTTCCTCTTTTGTGTGTGTGTGTGTGTGTGTGTGTGTGTGTGTGTGTGTGTGTGTGTGTATAATTGCATAGTATATAATTGTGTGAATAAAACTGTACCCAGGATAAATTGTCCCAAGATTTCTCTATTGCTGGGCATTTATTTTTCCTTCGGTGTTTGAAGAATAAATAGTATTGTAAGGAATAACTGAATAATGTGTATGTGAGAAAGTCATTTTGTATTTTCTCCTGCAAATTCATAGGACAGAATTCTAAAAGTGAAGTTGCTGAATCAAGGATAAACTAATCTGTAATATAGGAAGATAGTGACAAATTATTTTCAGTAGGGGTTGTGCCATTTTGCTCTCTCCACAGCCTCTCAACAGACTATGTTGTCAAACTATAAAATTTTGTCAGGGGAAGCTGAGATGGCTCAGCAAGTTAAGCACTCACTTTGCAGCCCCAGGGACCAACGATTGAATTCTGGCCCTGGTCTATGTGAATCCATGTGCTGAACTGGGGTGTGCTTCCCATGCAGTAGGTCCAGCCCAGTTCCTGCCCTGTTCGGCCCCTGCCCACCTGTGTGGAACAAACCATGTTGAAAACTGATGACGTACAACTAGGGAGACTGCTCTGGGCCCTCCCCCTTCTCTCTGTCTCTGTCAGAAACAATAAAATAAATCTTAAAAAAAAAAATTTTGTCATTCTGATAGGTCAGAAATGGATCATGGTAGTTTTGATTTATTCTTTTCTTATGAATGAAATTAAGAGACTTCTTTATTTGGGGGCCAATTAATTATATGTCCTTTTCTGTAAAATATTTGGTTGTATAAATTTCTTATTTTCTTGTTGTTTTTTGTCATCCCTCTTCCCTGAATGTATAGGATTCTTCATATTCTAAACTCTTTTTTAGAAGTAAACATTGTAAATATTTTTTCCCCTGTTTTAACATGTGTTTTCATTGTGGTGTGTGTGTATGTGTTTATATGTGAATTATGTATTTGCACATTTGTGTTTATAAAAGTATGCATGCATATATATTAACAGCAAGTGATACAACTTTCATAGTTAAGTTTATTAACCTTTATGACTTCTGGATTTTGAATCATAATTAGAAAGGCTTTCTTTACTTTGAGATTATTAAGGAGTATACTTTGTTTTCCATAGCATCTATTTAGTTTTATATTTTACATTTAAATCTTTGATCCACCTATAGCTTAACCTATGGAATGTATGTGAAGTATGGAGTCACCTTTATCTTTTTCTAAGTTGCTATTCAATTGTCACACTACATATAGTATTTATGAATTGATCTTTTCCTGTGTCTGTATGCTATCGTTTGTTAACTTCTGAAATGTGTTTAATTCTGTTTCTGAACTGCTCTAGTGTTTGTTTACTCACTCATGTCACACTGTTTACATGATTTAATTCTGTATTATTTAATGTCAAGATCATTCATGACCCCATACACTTTCTTGGTTGCATTTGTCTTGTTATTGTTCCTAATTTCATTTTGAATCTTCCTGATGGGTTTTGTGTTAATTATCTCTTGTACTTGACATGGAAAAGAGTGTTTGCTTTGTTAATCAATCTGAAAATCATTGAAATAAGACTTTTATATATAGACAGACAGACAGACAGACAGACATAGATATGACCACTATGTTGGGTTTACTTCTGGGATATTGATTAACTTTTTTTTTTATCCTTTCTGAGTTCTGTACATTGCCTTCTCCTCTCCTTCTGTTGCCTAGTAATAGCTTAGAGTTCTTGGAAGGTTTTATTGCAACTTTCTAGCTTGTGGCTGTATTTTCTGGTAAATTTTCTTCTTCTGCGAAATGTTTCATATAGTGGATATGATGATTTTATTTGCATTTTTGTTTCTATTCGAATCATTTGTGTTTTCATGAATTGTCTGCTAGTAGCAGGGTCCTGTGACCTTAGAGGACTTAGCCTTCTCCCATTGTCAGCAGAAGATGCCTTTTGTTGCTGCTTTTGGAATGGGCAGTTTTTTTGCTTTCCATATTCATTCTCAGGTCCACCTAGAACAGTGCCTACAACGGGTGAGCTCCTCTCCTCCTGGGGGTGAATGGTTTTTGCTGGTGTTTTCTCGATCTACATGACTATTATCTCTCACTCTCCACTTTCCCTCTCCAATCTTCCCCTTAGCACACCGTTGTCACTTTTCTTGTGCCATCAATCTGCTGGTATGGATGTGCCCCCACATTGTTTGAATTAGGCATAATTAAAGGTTTTGTTTATTCTTCTAGTTGCTTTTCACGGTTTTTAGAAGTGACAAATTCAAGTGTGGGTATTCCTCATATTCCTACCAGAACCTGGAGAGGTGGGTTCCTTGTATCCCTTTTAAAATAAGATAAACATGAGATTATTTAAAAAAAATACTAAATATTAAAGTAAATAAAACCAAGATCTGAATTAAAAAAAATTGGATCTCAGCCCTTTGTACAGACACATATGGGGATGTTTCATGTGCAGTGGGTATATAATCCTCACCAGAAATGGATAACGAACATGAGGAAGTTTTGTTTTATAATTACGTCTGTCTTGATTTCTGGTTGCCAGATTCACAAGGAGAGATTTAAATGAACTTGGCTAAAATACTCTGAGAAATAATGATTGTTTTGACATGGTGGGATTTATTTCAGTTTAATGAAAATTGCATGGTGGCCCAAAGAAGGAAGTCTTCAAGTGACCTAGGAGAGCTGTGTATAGTTTGGGTCATTTATGATTTATCAAGAATCACTATCAGTGAAAATGTAAATACTAAGAGAATTGCAATTGTGTATGCTTCATAAACTTTCCCAGTGACTGGAGGAGATTCAGTTTTTTTCCTGGTTCCTCGTTATTCTATGAAATGTGTTTTTCTGTCTCCCAAGTCAAGCCGCATCTTGCATTTGCTGCTATAAATGTCTACCATTAGAAAGCCTAATAAGGAAGTTGCAATTATAGAAATGTTTCCCTAAAGACGTTAGCCACATGAGATGCTAAATGGCTTATTCTATTTCAGTCTTTCTCATTAGTAATTTTTTTTTTCTATGTAAGCTTGGAAGGTAGCTTGCAAAATATATGCTGACAAATTTATTTTCTATATAATGCGGAAGAATAGAGATTTTTGACCCAAATCCTGTCTGAGGATATGCAGGAATGTAATAGGTGACACTGTCATCATCTGTACTGCCCTGCACTCTAGTCGTACTCTCACGTTACTTGTCACTTAAAACAAATTGCGGTATTCTTTGGTGAAAAAAATGATACATCATTTTACTGTTTGTTGTTCTCCAAAGGATGGCACATGCAAGCTCTTCAGAATCGAGCTCCTGTCAAATAAAGTGTGAATCTGAAATATATTATATTTGTTGTCAAATGTCATGTGCCTCTTCTCACTTAAAGCTCTGTTCAACCCTGGGTCATTTGTTGAGGATGTACCATAGTCCAGGCACTGTTAGGGGCTGTGCTTGCAAACCTGAATGAAGTGCTGTTCGTGGTTTCAAAGAACTTGTCGTCCAGGGAGTGCAGCAGTGTATGATTATAGTACAGTCAGACAGGAAAAGTAGTGTAATGTGGGGAACTGGAGCAGAAGAAGAGCCCGTTGGGCAAGTGAGTGTATGTGTGTGTGCACATGTGTGTGTGTGCACGCAGATGTGCACATTCTTAGAGATCTTGGATCCTCTTTGGCTCTCCTGTCCTTTGCCTCCTGCTGGGAAAGCTGCTATAGTTAGAATGTTGCCAACTGGAAGCTAGTGACCTAGCATTTTGATATTTTAACCTAGAGGATACCTGATGGGTCTTCGAGCTGTATACAAATGTTTAATGGTAGAGTTGGAACTTATTAAAAAGTTGATTTCTGTTGCGGTGCAAGTCCCAAGTTGTATGAACACCAATATTGAAGTGTGTGTGTAGATATTTTATGTTTATTTTAGCTTCATGTGTATTTCCTTTATGATCTAAATTAGCAAAAAGCTATAAAGTGGAAGAGGTTAAAACTCAAAGCCAAGTAAACTTTATCGCAGATTAACACTGAAGTAGGCTGATTGCATTTAGAAGTTTAAAAGAATCTGTGTCATTCCTGTACCTTTTTTCCTCCTTGATTATTTAAACTTTCTTCTAGTACTGCTGATTCTCATAGATACCTTCATTAAAAGTATGTTTCTGATTCACCATTATGTCCCATGGTGCCTTGCTCATAGAGGTACTCATCAAACCAAATTATGTGACCTCAGTTCAGTTCTAGTAGAGGCTATTTTTTAGTAATTATTTCACCTATCTGCCACCCATTTTACTGTTGTTGATATAATGAGAGGCTTTCTCTGCCATTAGTAATAATTTTATTTAATTTTCCTCTCTATTTTGACATTTACATTCAGTTTTATAACCTTATTTCCAACAACTAATAACAGTCTTTATTATAAAATGTTATTAATGCTTACTACCACTCGTTTTAGACTATAGCACCGTGCCCCCTTCCGTTCTTAAGTTCCTTGTTTAGACCATCTATTACTTATCATCTCACAGTCATTCTTTTCAGAGTGAGTTTGCAGACTGCCTTTTGGTGCTTTTGCTACTTTTGCAAATGGAAAAACATGTGGTTGTAGAATTTTTTGCTCTTGCTTTTTTCCCCTCAAAAAAGCAGTGAATGTTACGTCCGTATTTCTGGTTTAGTATTACCAAGGGGAATTCATATATCAGACTAATATTTTTCCTTTGTAAATATTCTCCCCTTTTATTTTGATACCTGTAGAATTTTTAAATGGGCTTTTTAAATTTAAAATTTGTTTTAAACTTAAAAAAAAATTTTTTTTTTTTTAAGATTTATTTTATTGATTTTGACAGAGAGAGACAGAGAGAAGGGGGAGGGCCCAGAGCAGTCTCCATAGTTGTACAGCATCAGTTTTCATCATGGTTTCATTCCACACAGGTGGGCGGGGCAGGGAACTGGGCTGGGGCCTCCCGCATGGCAGGCATGACCCTCGAGCCAGGGACCAAACCAGGGCTTGGGGGTGGTGGTGGTGGAAGCAGTGGTGAGAACCGAACTGGGAAGCTCCTGCATGGGAAGCACACCCAGTTCAGTATATGGGTCCGTATGGGCGGGGGCCGGGATTCGAACCCCAGTCCCTGGGGCTTCAAAGCGAGCGCTTAACTCACTGAGGCATCCTAGCTTTTCCTAAATTTAAAAATTTTGATTGAATTCTTCTCCTTTTATAGTCCTACTCAGAGAGACCTTTTGTCTTGTCAGATGTTGGCCTCTTTTCAGCTTCTTTCCAGTGACTCTTTGTGGCTTCTCTCACATTTATTCTGCTGTCTTCCTCTAGAGTACCCTTACCCTTTAACTTAGATTTTACATTTTTCCTCCTCTGTAATGATCATCTTTTCCTAGATTATTTTTATCTCTATTCTTTACACTTTGCATTTGATTGTATCTGCTGTTTAATATCTGCTTCAGTCACTCGTTTGGTTATTTGGAGTATAGATTTTGTTTTTTCGTCTACTGAAATAGAATTTAATTCTGAGTTTGCATCTCCTAATTACATCTCAACTGCTTCATGTCTTTCTCTCTTTCTCTCATCCCCTTTTATTTTTGACATCACATTTTCTTGGATTAACTTGTATTTTTTATTGTAAACAGAATAGAGCAAAATCAATTATTTCTGGTAACTGGAGTACAATGTTCCCCTTATTTAGCATTGCAAAAGGTTTTTGCCCCAAGAGTTTTTGTTATTGGCTCCTGTTGTGGACTACTGTTGTCTGCTGTTTAAACTTAGCTAGTACTTGTTGCTTATTCTTTGTTTTCACTGTTGTGGTTGATGTTTGTTAATGCTTTCATATTGTTGTTACCGGTACTTACGTTCCTGGTTACTTGTGCTGGCTGCTTGTTATTGCATTTACCTAACTGGGGATGTTTTTTGGTTTCCAGTACTGCTTACCTTCTTTCTTATTGGAATTCTCTGCCAGATTGCAAGCTGAAGGACTGGTCTATGTATACTGTCCTTTGCCATAATTTTGGTATCTTCCAGTTGTTTGTCAAACTCAGCTTGCCTTTCTGAAGAGGGATCGCCTATTCCCATTGTATTCTATGGGATTATTTAAATGTAATAAATGGAAACATCGCAATTTTTACCTTGGCATAAATGCAGCATGAGAAGCCATCTTTTTTGACACTTCAGGGGTAGCCTTTCCTCCTCTTGCCCCTTCATGTCACCTCCTTTATGTGCCAAAACAGTGCACAGTGGCTTGTTTCCTTCATCCTGGCTGTGACTGATGGTTTTGCAGAAAGTAACTGATGGTCACTACCCCAATGGGGATGGTAGGCTGGGGTGATAAAATAGTCTGGGCTACTTCCGAAAAGGGTCCCTCCTGCCAATAATTGGCAATAGTGGTATAGAGAGACATTGGTAAAAGTATATCTTTAGGTCTAACCTTGCTGTTTTTTTCACTTACCTGTTTTTTGTTGATAGAAATATCTCTCAGCATTTGGCTCATTATTTTTTATATTTCCAAATCTCAAAGTGTTTGTCAGTTTGCATTTCTTTCTGTGTTTCCATTAGTATTTCAGCGTGGAAGTAGATGACAGTGGGATAGCTGCCACTGGTATTAGCAGTTGCTATTGTAAAGGAGGAAAATAACTTTACACTTTGCATCAAATTGATATGAGACAGGTTAGCAGGAGAAAATAGCCAAATTTATTATATATGTACATGCAGGGGTCCCAGAAGAACATGAACTAGAGGAGATTGAGGTTTCTGTGCCATCTTGAGCTAAAGAGGTGGGGCAGGAGTGTGGTTTGAGAGTTCACAGGGCAGGAAGGCCATTCCCATGGAAGTGGAAAAGCAAATTTTTGGTAAACAGATGTTTGCTGGGCCATCTTTATCAATGCGAGACAGGGAGGGGGCCTTGCTAGGTTCCTCCCTGTCTGTCACCTTAGTTCATGGTAAACTACAGTTGTCTGTGGTGGTGTCTCCTTTTCTGGAGCAGATCCTCTATTCTAAATTCTTTCAAGCAGTTAGGCGGAAGGTCAAAGGTTCTTTGTCATGAGATTTTTGTTTCTCAAAAATAACTAGCTTAAGATAATCAGCATCCTCCAAAAGACGTGTTTTGGGGTAGGAAATTCTGTTTCCCCTCACCATCGGAAGCCAGGACTTTTTATTAGAGCTTTTGGCTTAGAGTGGATATTTTAAATGGAATTTTTCTAGTATAAGTTTCTAGCATATCTTTTCTTATTCTAATGAAATTGCAGGTCACCCTCTAGGACCCCTTCATCCCCTTTCCTATGGTTAGTGAAGTTTGAAGCAGGTCTCTGATCTCAGTTCAAGAAGGTGATCAAAGACATTGGGGTGCTTTACACATAACAGTGAGTCTCTGTGATTTATTACTTATCTGCACCTTTATTCGGCTGTACAATTTTAGGGTAGATTTTTTAGTCATAGTAAGTCTTTTAGAACAAGGGGAAGAAAAAAATTGAAAAAGATATTCTAAGCAGCTCACATCTAATATAAATCAGATAAACCCCTATAGAGATATATTAAACTCTTTCCTCTTTTTTCTGTTTTCAAGTACAGTCCATGATTTGAAGGATTTAAAGTGGTTGCTTAGTTTGCAAGGGAGCATTCATTTGATGTTTGAGTATCTGCCCTGTGCTGGAACTGGTTAAAAAAGACAAGGTCTTGTTCTCTAGAGGTAATGTGGGAATAGAGTTGGTGAACATGGGTGGATTTAATCCACTATAGGAGTGATATTTTTGAGTCCTAAATTTCTCTCAAGTTTGTGTGCAAGTTTTATTTAGGAACACTTACTGCGCAGACTGTAAAATCTTCAGAAATCTACTGCCTGTACTTATGTTTTAAACTTAAATTGACTCAATACCTAGGGTTTAAATAGTTTTGTCTCTCGTAATTAGATCAGCATTTTTCATGTTTAGTAGTTTGAAACCATGGACCTTTTAGATAACTGAGGTCTGGCACCTATATTATAAATATATATTTTTTGAATTGAGGGTATGTAGTCTATGTTAAGGAATTATTCTGTTTGTGTAGATTTCCATTCCTTAACATGTCTGTATTTTAATTGGGTTAATAAAGCATACATTATGACATGATTGCAGCATCTGAGATGTAGACATAAAATATTCCTACAGGGAAGTGTTAATGGAATCAAGATGGCGCAGAAGAGCTCACCTCCAGTTCATTTGTAGCCCTGGGATATGCAGCACCATTTAAAAAATGTCCACTGAAGCCAGACAACCAGTTCATTAGATTAATTAAAGTACAAACTGACCCCAATCTGGAGTTTTGATAATGATCACAGGGCTGTTGACATTGGAAGCAGCCAATGTTTGATATTGTTTTCCTTAAAACCACAGTGGAACTCCCTTTATGGTTTCTTGTAAACTTTTGAATTTGTCTTTTAACAAGGAAGAGGACTTTTGGTATCCCTGATTGTTTTCTCAATATTTAACTGATGCACAAGGGTAAATTTTGTGTTTATTTAAGGTGACAACCTTCTTTTTCCTGATTTCCCCACTCTTTCTGGGGCATTGGTGACATCCAGGTAGTGACAGCAAGCTTCTTCTCTCCCATAGTCTGTTCATTTTGACAGAATCCTACAGGAAGAGGAGGTTGTCTATACTATTAATGGTCAAATACAGTTTTATTTTTTAATCTTAATTCATTGTGTAGTGATATGTCTATAAAATACAATAAAAATGAATTACTAGAATAATAAAATGGAAAAATAAGAGATACAAGATCTGACAGTTAAGTTTGCAAACTTGTCACTATGCTTTTATGTTGGAAGCACCATACAAGCAACTTGGTAAAGCTTCAAAACCTTGGTATATCAGTGTCTCGCAGCGGTGCTTGTGTCAATGCGTGGTGATGTCTTGCTGAGTGGCATTCATTAATGTTGTTGCATGTTTTTGTATGCTGTCATGAGAATGTCAGAGCTTGAATGAGAGCAACAAACATTAAATTTCTTACTAAACTTAAGTATGGAAGGGAAATCAGGGACATGTTAGTCCAAGTTCATGGGGATAATACTATGACTAAAACAGCAGGGTACAAAGGGATTCAACATTTTTCTGAGGGGAGAAAAAGCGTCACTAGTGAAGAGAGATCAAGGTGTCCTGTAATGAGCAGAACTGATGAAAACATTGTAAAAATTTATCAAATTGTGTGTCAAATTGTCGGCTGACTGAAAAGCATAGCAGAAAGTCAGTATCAATAGAGAAACAGGAAAACCTTCACTGAAAATCTTGGCATGAGAAAGGTGTGTACAAAAATGGTCCCAAAAGAGCTCACCAATGAACAAAAGCAAAGGAAAATCGAAGTTTGCCAAGACCTCTTGGAGAGGCATGACAATGTTTTGGGCCATGTTATCACTGGTGATGAAACATGGGTGTAGCAATACGACCCTGAAACAAAATGTCTAAATGCAAAATGGACGTCAGCCAGTTCTCCATGACCAAACAAGTTCTGTCAGTTCAAATCAGGTGTCAAAATGATGTTGCTAACCTTTATTGATATCAGAGGGATTGTTCATTATAAATTTGAATCAACCGGACTAACCGTCAACCAAGTTGACTATTTGGAAGTGCTGAAAAGGATGTGTGGACAAGTTAGATGAAAACAGGGCCTGAATCAGCAACTCATGGCTCTTACATCACAACAGTACACCATTACACTCACCACTGTCTGTGAGGGAGTTATTAACCAGTACACAAATAACTATATTGAAACACCCTCCCTACTCACTTGATCTGACTCCAATGACTTTTTTCCTTACCCAGTGATAAAGGAAATATTTAAAGGAAAACATTTGGATGACATTCAGGGTATCAAAGGTAGTATGAACCTGGCTCTGATGGCTGTTCCAGAAAAGAGTTCCAAAATTGCTTTGAAGGGTGGACTAGGATCTGGCATCGGTGCATAGCTTCACAACGGGAGTACTTTGAAGGTGACTGTAGTGATATTTAACAATGAGGTATGTACCACTTTTCCAGGATGCTTTTGCAAACTTAATTCTCAGACCTTGTATAGAAATTTACAAGTCCCAGTGTTTTATTATTAGTTTTAATGCTCATTAAATTAGTCTGTCCAATTGCTCTATAGGTTTCTGAGTATTTGCAATTAATTTCTGTATGTACTATGGAAAGGTAGCAAACTGTTTGCAGACCCTACTCTAAGTCGCTGTTCTGGGCTTGTATATTTCACTGAGAAACAAACACCCTGAGATTCTGTGAAAAAGGACTTGACACCCCCTCTCTCCCCTCCCCCAAAAGTGCTGGCATGAGAACAAACATGACATGCCCTTAATGTCCTTATTCAGAAAAAGCCCATCAAAACTGCTCCTTAGTTGTGACATTTAAGAACACTTGGAATTCTAAGTGACTTGTGACTTTTGTTTGTTATTCAAATTGCTGACTTAAAAGTATGTTTAATAAAGTTCCTTGTTTGAGGGATCCCAGATATAGGGGGGAAATACATACACACACACATACATACACAGATACATATATATATATAAATCATGCATATATATTTATTCATATGTACTTATATACATATATGTATATATATCTGCATATATATTTATTATTATTTTCTCATTTTTCTCTGAAAAACTCTAATAAATGCATATATAAATAGTGACATGTATACTTGGCCCCCTAGAAAGAGGACATTTTTAGCCATATTTCACTTTAGTATGGAACTTAGCTCATTTAGAACTCAAGCTTTGAGAAAGATTTTTGCATTGTTTCTGATGTGTAAATGAGAATAACTTATGAATATCTATCCCTTCCCTCTACCAGGACTGAAAGGTTTATTGTAAGTGCAATATTATTTATCCCAGCATCATAGACAGTAGCCAGGGTTTGAAAGATCATGGAGTCACTTAAATGCCCATGAATAAGGGCAGATTAATTAATAAGGGTATGCCCACACAAAGGAATTTTGTAAAACCTGAAGAAACTCTCTATATAGTGATATGGAATGAGCTCCAGAAATACTAAGTGCAATGAGGAGTTAGGGAGAGGGAGAAAGAGAGAGAATGAGGGCTTAGAATGGTAGTCATGATATAATATCATTTGTGTACAAAAAGAGAGGACAGGTAACACAAACCCATGTACTCATTTGTGCCTGTGTCTTTGCTGGGAGTCACGGGAGCTTCTGGGGTAGGGTCCTGGTTGGCTGGGTTATAGGAGTGGAAACGAGTGTTACCCCCATGTGCTCTTAATACAGTTTGAATTTCATTCCATGTGAATGCATAACTGATTAAAACCAAATAGTTGAAATGACCCAATCTGTTGATAATTTTAAGAAGCAGATCTGAGGTGATCACTATTAAACTTGTCATGGGTGTGTTTCAGGTTGGACAAGGCTGTCTTCCAGAGGGTCACTCCATTTCAGGAGAGATTACTGTTTTCTAAGGGAAGTTTAGCCCCATTGAGAAATAATTATGTATTATAATGATGAAGATATAAATATGTAATGCTTATTGAGCTTTTGCTTGGTTCTAAGCATTGTTGTAATGGGCACTAAATGCTTTGCGAATACCATCTTATTTAAACTCATACACATTCAGAGATAAGTACTGTTGTTCTTACTTTTAAAAACAAAGAGCAAGGTTCAGAGCTCACCTAAGGTCACAGGTCATGAGTGAGAGCCCTGGATGAATACAGGTAGTAGGATGATAGAGCCCTGCCTCTCTTGACCAGCCCAGCATAGCGTGCCTGTAAATAGAGACTGTGTCAAGTCCTAACACCCAGTAATTCTCATGTTCAGTAACTTCATTCTGGGGAGAGCACCCACATATTGCTCACAGCAGAACACAACCCAGCAGTAATTCTTCAGTTCTTGTGTCTATTGTAAGTGCTGCCCGAGGTTGAGCAGACTCAGTACCATATTGTTCTTGTAACAGACAACAACAAAAATATCAGAATTAAAACAAAATAATGATTTTTTTCACAAAGGAAAATAAGTTTAGGCTGAGTCAACAACTCTTGTCCTACTAATGTTATTTGCCACATCTTATAAGCACCCACATTATCCATCAAACTGATGAAATGCCTGCTGTGTGTGCCAGAAATGTCAGATGATGCAGAGGGGGAGTCGTCATCTCGACCTCAGTTAACTCCCAGGGAAATGACTACAATTTGGTACATATTTGTTTTTTCACTGGGCACATTAGAAGCATATTCATTATGAAGCAGAGCCTTGCAGGGTTCTGGTAGATGAATCCATGGAGGTGGAGAAGCCATCCTTTATTTAATTAATGAATATATGGGTTGTTACTGCTTCTGTTCTGTGTAATCATCTGTATATAATTCTATGCATAAATGGATGAAAAGAACATTTGAAGGCTGTCCAGAAAAAATCCAGCCATTGACAATATAACAAGAATGGTTACGTGGCTGGGTATTTTCTGGACAGCTCTGTTACATCTGTTCATATTCTCTGAACCAGGTTAACATCTTTTGTTAGTCCAATGTTGAAGTAAAACAGGGGTGGCCAACTTTTCTGTAAATAAGATATACTTTTTATCTTAAAAGTGTGTCGCGATTGACTTGTTGTCATAGGCATAGTCTGAGGGGGAAGAAGGGGTGTGAAATGCATACTATGTTCATACACTGTGTTTCCCCGTATAAGGTGCATTCCAGCGAGGTATGGGTAGATAAGTAAAATATATGTTCAAAACGATTTTTTATTTTTTAAATCACTTATTAAGTTTTCCAGATATAGGCTCATGAAGAAAATAAATTTCCAGACCCAACTTTTGATAGCAGCATTCCGTACATGTGGTAACCTAAAAAATTCGATTTTCCGACACTTTTTCAAGATAGATTTTTACTAACTTAAAATGCAATTTAATTTTTTTATCAACTGCAATGTATAAGTTGTACTATTTGTTCGTAAATATGAAAAAGTTGTTATAAAAATGCTCAGTATGGCTGATAATTTGATTTCAATATTTTACTTTCGCGTTTTTTTTTTGGGCCAGAAAAATTTATCATGAAAGAATAATATGACTTACTTTTTGCTAATCTATCAGCTCGCTGAGTACACCTCGTACTGAAATATAGATATACGGCTTATCTACCTACGTAAAAAACAACAATAATAATTATTTAAAGGGCCAAAAAACTCACGTCCAGGAGAATTAAAAGAACATGGATACGGGGAAGCCGGGATGGCTCAGTGGGTTAAGCGCTCACTTTGCAGCGCCGGGGACCGAGGATCGAATCCCGGCCCCGGCCCGTGCGGAACCATATGCTGAACTGGGAGCTCCCCCAGTTCAGTTCTCTCTCTGTCTCTGTATCTCTCTCTCTCTCTCTCTGTCAAAATAAATAAAAATATATACATATATTTAAAAAATAAATAAAATATTTAAAAAAAAGAACATGGATAATTATTAACAATATTTATTAATTCAAAGTAGCTACAGATAAAGACAGATTTAGAATTTACTTTGTTGCCTTAACATTAATGGGAAGACTGAGTTTGCATGTCTCTAACCAAGGAATCATAATTAGCTGTATATCCTGACAGAGATAATAATAATGAGTCTTCAGTATGGGAA
Organism: Craseonycteris thonglongyai; assembly: GCA_004027555.1. Classification (NCBI taxonomy): domain Eukaryota; kingdom Metazoa; phylum Chordata; class Mammalia; order Chiroptera; family Craseonycteridae; genus Craseonycteris; species Craseonycteris thonglongyai. The sequence continues at coordinate 57,335 of PVKE010005635.1, forward strand.
TCAGTCAGGACAGAACGTTGTTTAGTCTTCGTTAGCTTCAAGTATGAAAATGCCGATTCGCATAGGTATGTAGATCCGAAAAAAGAATAGATATATTCGCTACATTTGGTGATACTGGGATATTTTTCTTGGTTGACATATTTCAAAAAATCTTCTTCAAATTTTCTGGCTTGTAAGATTAAGTCAGTTTGTAAAATTATAATTTCATTTTCTAATGCCTTTTGATCCATATGAAATATGTCTGAAATTGTTTGGCTAATGCGTTTCACACTTCAATCTTTTTTAAAAGGAAAAGATATAAATTCCACAATTTCTTTAATTTTTTTAAAATCCTGGAATCTTACCTCAAAATCTTCAATTACTTTTTGGATTTCCGCGATGTATTTGTCGATCTTATAATTAATATTTTTATGTTTTTGTAGGTTATCCGCCATATTTGGAAAATGATTCAGATTATTTTGTTGCAGATCTTCTATTAACAAAATAAATTTTGTTTTATATGTGTCTATACAGCTGATCATATCAATTACTGTTTTATTTTTACCTTGTAATTCTAAATTTAAATGACTTCATATTGAAGTAAAATCGGTAAGAAATGCTAAGTCACTAAGCCAAGTTTCATCATTTAAATTTTCACAGTTTCTATCTTGTTTGAAGAAAATCTATAATTTCAGGCAATAAATCACGAAATCGCTGCAGAAATTTACCTCTGCTTAGCCATCTGACATCGGTATGTAGTAATAATTCAGGTTGGCCTTCATCGAGTTGCAATTGGAAGAGACGCCGTTTGAGGGAACTTCCTCGAATTGAATGAACAATTTTAAATGCTATGTCCATTACCTCTTTTGTGT
>PVKE010005636.1:0-51700 GCA_004027555.1 Craseonycteris thonglongyai
AGAGAGCTGCTGGCTGATGATCTCTCCTCATGGTCCAGGCCCCGCATTCAGGTTCTGGGGCAGGGGTGTCCACCCTTCTGGCTTCCCAGGGCCACATGGGAAGAAAACTTGGGCCACCCATAGTATACACTCATGACAGCTGATGAGCTTAAAATAAGGTCGCGACAAGATCTCACGATGTCTTAAGAAAGTTTATGCGATTGTGTTGGGCATTCAGAGCCGTCCTGGGCCGTGTGCTGTCCCGGGCTGTGTGCTGTCCCGGGCCGTGTGCCGGCCGCGGGCTGGACGACCTTGGTCTAGGGCGGGGTCGGCAAACTGCAGCTTGCGAGCCGCAGCGAGCCGCAGTTTGCCGACCTCTGGTCTAGGGGCTTCAAGGGAGGGCCCGACGTTTCTCTCAAGCCTGCAGCTTGGGACACAACGTTGCTTGCTCCGCATCCCCTGGTGGGCCGGCCTGGCAGGGAACGCACAGGAGTTCTCAGGGGTGGCTGTGTCCCTGGGGCAGGAACCCAGGAGAGCCTGGCGGAGAAGGAGCTGCAGCTCCTGGTAATGATCCACCAGCTGTCCACGCTGCGGGACCAGCTCCTGACAGCCCACTCGGAGCAGAAGAACATGGCAGCCATGCTGTTCGAGAAGCAGCAGCAGCAGATGGAGCTGGCCCGGCAGCAACAAGAGCAGGTGCGCCCGCTGGTGTCTGCAGCAGGGAGCCCGGGGCGTGGGGGCTGCAGGAGTCCCACCGCGGCCTGTTCACCAGCCCTTGTGGGGGCTCAGGGGTTCCCCATGCCTGGCCTTGGAGGACGGGGTACGCTCCCTGCAAAAGGAGAGTAAATTCGGGGGGTTCACTGTCCTGCTCTTACCTGCCTGCTCTCCTCCCTGTTTGCACTTCTGGACATCAGGGTGTGGCTAGGGCTGGGAAGGCTCTGGGGGTGCGGGACCCCTGTGCCCATGCGCACATGCTCTGCCCACCACCAGATCGCCAAACAGCAGCAGCAGCTGATTCAGCAGCAGCACAAAATCAACCTCCTGCAGCAGCAGATTCAGGTGACAGGAGGGGAGGAGGTGGGGACGGGCCCATGGCTGCTCTGTCCCCTTCCCCTGTGTTCCCTGTGTTTCAAGGGAGGGGCCCGCTGGCACCTGAGGGCGGGTAGACGGGGGCCCAGGCAGGTGGTGTGGGGTCAGGTGGACCCCTCGGAAGACTGCCTGTCCTCCCTGGGCCCAGGGCTGGCCGCGGCTGGGTCCCCAGAGGCTCACACACAGCTGCTTGGCTCTCAGCAGGTCAACATGCCTTACGTCATGATCCCAGCCTTCCCCCCGGGTCACCAGCCTCTGCCGGTGACCCCCGAGTCTCAGTTGGCCTTGCCGATCCAGCCCATTCCCTGCAAACCTGGTGAGTGCGGGGCGGGGACCCCCACCCCCGAGGAAGCTGTGCCCAATAGGGGAAGCGGCCCGGAGACACCCCCATCCCTGAGCCCTGAGTAGACTTCCTGGGCCTCCGTCTGGGATTCTTCCAGGGCAAGGATAGTCCCTTGTCTCTGCTTGTCACCAAGAGAACCAGAAAGGCGGCACCCTGAACACCATAGTGTGCTTTCCAGATGGGGCCGGTCTCGGTCTAGACGGTTGTGCATGTACGGGGCCGGCACGTTCATGTTGGGGACCTTCCCCAAGATGCACACATCCCCCAAACCCATACGTTCCTTCCACCCCTGACACTGAGGCCTGGGGAGCACCGACCAGCCCCACGTCGGACACTGGAGAGCTGGCCGGTGGCCGTGGCCCCGTGTGGACTTTGAGCTCAAGGAACTGACAGTCTGGGAGGGACAGACATACCCACAGTAGTGGGGGTGGGTGGGGGAGGATGCGCTGTGGAGTCTGCAGAGGACCCCGGTTTGAATCTCATGCTCCTGTTGAACGCTGTGGGTGCCCATTGGACCCTCCAAGTCTGAGTTTCTTCCTCCGTAACGTGAGATGATGCACTGGGCACCTACTATGCAGCTCACACTAGGGGTGACAGGCTACACAGCAGGTAGCCGCTCCTGTGTCCTGCACGCAGTAGGCACACAGGACAAGTGCACGAAGTGAGCTGGTGGCACCCCCTGCTGTCACCGTGCGGTGGGAGCTGCAGTCCAGTGGCCCGAGAAGGGCCGGACAGGGTGACGGTGCTGATGGGCGAGCAGGGTGGGGGGGGTCCTCAGCAGCACTTGGGGGGCGCGGGGGGGAAGCAGGCTGGGGCCTCATCACACAAGCTGTCTGCCGTTCTGTGCTCACCCGGACTTCTTGCTGCCTTTTCCACAGTGGAGTACCCGCTTCAGCTGCTCCACGGCCCCCCTGTGCCCGTGGTGAAGAGGTCGGGGGCCATGGCCCCCCACCACTCCCTGCAGGTGCGGTAGGGCTGGCTGCCGCCTCATCTGCTCTGGGGATGGGTGTCCCCTCGGATTCCCTGGGGGGTCTCTGGCCTTCTGACTTTGGGTGTTCCCCTAGGAGGCCTCTCAGCCGCTCAACCTCACAGCCAAGCCTAAGGCTGCTGAGCTGCCCAGCGCCTCCTGCTCCCCCAGCCTGAAGATGAGCAACTGTGGACCCCGTCCCCCCAGCCACGGGGCTCCCACGCGGGACCTGCAGTCCAGCTCCCCCAGCCTGCCTTTGGGTGAGCGTTCTGTTGCTCCTGCACCTCGCCCTTGAGCCTTCGTCTAGGGCAGAGGCGAGAGGGAGGGCGTGACATGACTTTGGGCAGGAAGGACCCTTCCGTCTGGGAGGCCAAAAGAGCCCCCTCCCCCCCACCCCTCTCCTCCCCCATCGTATCTGGGCACCTGGCCTCAAGGGTCCAGGCTACCGGGTTGCACAGTGTCGGGTACTCCTGTCATTTCTAGTCATTGGCACAGTGGCCAGTGTAAATGGCGCCCACTTGGGGACGTGCAACAGCCCTGGGGCAGGGCCAGAGGGGGCAGGGATGGGGCAAGTCATGGGGGGTGGCCCCTCACGTCCCCTCCCTTCTCCCATAGGCTTCCTTGGCGAAGGGGACGCAGTCACCAAGGCTATCCAGGACGCCCGGCAGCTGCTGCAGGGCCACAGCGTGGCCTTGGAGGGCGCCTCGAACGCCCACTTCCGTAAGGTATGAACCCCATGGCCCTGCACCTGGGAGCAGGGGACACACAGTGGCCAGGGGTGGGAGACACAGGGTCTGAGGCCACCGAAGTGCAGCATGGGGGAGGGCGGTGGGGCGACCCAGAGATGCACAGGTTGGCCCTGTCCCCCCTGCACAGGACCTCATCAACCTGGATGCGTCCCCCAAGGAGAGGCTGGAGGACAGCTGTGTGCACCCCTTGGAGGAAGGCATGCTAGGCTGCGATGGGGATGGTGAGGGCCCCCTCCGCCTCCCCCAGGGCCTGGCGGGCTGTGTCAAGTCAGTCTCCCAACCCTTCTCTCCCTTCCCTGTGGAGTCAGTCCCCTTCTGTGTCCCTGGGTCCCTGCGTCCCCTGGTCCCCCTGCTGATGCCCCCTGCTGGCTGGCATCTTGCCACGGGCTCCACCCAGCACCGTGGGAGCCCAGCGCCCCCTCGTGGTCAAGCGTGGGACAAGTCTTTCCGCTGGTCCTGCCCGGTTTACTTGCCTGCCCCCAGACCAGCTGACTCCACACTGTCCCGCAGGCTCCCGCCCGTTCCCGGAGTCGCGCAACAGCAGCCACATCAAGAGGCCCATGAACGCCTTCATGGTCTGGGCCAAGGACGAGCGGAGGAAGATCCTGCAGGCCTTCCCCGACATGCACAACTCCAGCATCAGCAAGATCCTGGGTGAGGGCTCGCCGCCAAGCTGCGGGAGCGCAGGGGTGCGGGGAGCCGGCCCTAGCCCCCCAGGTGCCTGGGTGCCTCTGGAGTGTCCCAGTGCAGTCGGGTGGGCGTCCAGGCCATGCTGAACCCCGTGGAATCTGATGGGGTGTATGAGTCAGGCGGGATGTGGGGCATCTGGACCATTGCAGGGCTGTTCTACCAGCACCTGTGCCCAAGTGTGCGTGCGCGTGCACGCATGTGAGACGCCCCTCCGCCCCTCCGCCCCTCCAACACATGTGCCCAACCCCTTGCAGCTGGCTCTGGCAGGAGACAGAAGAGACAGATGTCCTTAGGCTGTCGGGTTTTTAAATGACGCATCTTGATTGGAGGCCAAGAGGGGTGGGGCGGGGCTAGCAGAGGGCAGCTGTTTTTTAAGATTGGGGCCCCGCCAGGGTCTCCACAGATTCCTTAGGAACGCAGATCCAGGCATCTGGTCCTCAGCAGGGCGTCAGTCTGCTCTGGGGGAGGGGGGGATCCAGGGGGGCCCCTCTTTTGTTTCCGCGAGTCAGGCAGACCAGAGTCCTCCCTGAAGTTGGGTGCTGTTAGGATATGGTGGGAGCTGTGTCCTGAGCTGGTAATCGGATGCCCAAATATGTGCCAACTTCATTCGGGCGCCTGCAAAGTGCTCGCACGTGTGTCTGGGGACCAACCGTGCAGCGTCTGCAGGGCCACAGGGGTGGTGGGCGGAGCCCAGGGCTGACGGCCTGTCCCTGGGGGCGGGGCCAGGCTCCCGCTGGAAGTCCATGACCAACCAGGAGAAGCAGCCCTACTACGAGGAGCAGGCTCGGCTGAGCCGGCAGCACCTGGAGAAGTACCCGGATTACAAGTACAAGCCGAGACCGAAGCGCACCTGCATCGTGGAGGGCAAGCGGCTGCGGGTGGGCGAGTACAAGGCCCTGATGCGGACCCGGCGCCAGGATGCCCGCCAGAGCTACGTGACCCCGTGAGCAGGCCCCCCCCCCACCACGCAGTGTGCGCGCGCATGGCTGTTAGGTGACTGGCCTTGGTGTGATCGCAGGGGCGCTATGCGCGTGTGCGTAAATGTGTGTGAGGGCATTGCGTGTGTGTGTGTGTGTGTGTGTGGCTGGGCATGCGTCTTGTGACTGTGGAGGGCACCCGGTGGCTCAGGATATACACGTGTGAGTGAGTGTGGGGGACTGGCGTGCACCTGGGGACACATGCCCGTGGATCCCATTTCTGACCATGGGTACTGGAAACCCAAGCACCGGTCACACACAGAGGGTTCTTGACTGCGTACGGCAAGCGGCCGAGTGGATTCCTCTAAACGGGCGTTTCAATATAGTTTCCCAAAGTGGGATTCACCCACGGCCCTGAGACTGCATGTGTGTGAGAGGGTGCGCTGAAAAAAAATGTGGCCCACGTGGGAAAGAGCGCGCCCGCGTGCGTGCGTGTGTGTGTGTGTGTGTGGGGGGGTTAGAGACAAAATGGGTGGGGTCAGAGGGCGTGGCCTGGAGAGGCCGGGAGGGGGAGGGGTGCTGGCCCTCCTGGAGATGCAGGCACGGAACAACCCACGTGGGAAAGCAGTGAGGGGTGTGTCTTGGAGACAAAAGGGGTGGAGTCAGGGCGTGGCCTGAAGAGGCCTGGAGGGGCGGAGCCGGGCTGGACGCACTGGCGCCCCTGTAACCCCGTCCTGTCGGCCTGCAGTTCTCAGGCGGGCCAGGTGCAGATGGGCTCCTCCGATGTCCTGTACCCCCGGGTGGCACAGCCGCTGGTGGAACACTTTGTGCCCCGAAGCCTGGACCCCAACATGCCTGTCATCGTCAACACCTGCAGCCTCAGAGAGGAGGCCGAAGCCGCGGACGACAGGCACTCGGTGGCCGACGGGGACATGTACCGGTACAGCGGGGATGAAGACTCGGAAGTTGAGGACAAGAGCGACGGCGAGCTGGTGGTGCTCACCGACTGACGCGGCAGGGTGGGCCGGCCCCCAGACGAGGGGCAGAGCCGGGGGGCACAGCCGGCCGAGCGGGACTCTGGTGGTACTTGGACTTGGGCACACGGGGGGAGGGGGGAGGGCGCAGCTGTGTGCGGTGGATGCAGGCCCTCCCACCACAGCAGAGGAGCCGGGGCCCTGGGGGGCAGGACCTGCACGGTGGTGATGGCTGAGTAGTTGGCTGAGCTCCTTGGCCGTGGGGGGCTCATGGCCTGGGGACACTGTATGACCCTCCCTTCCTGGGGCCACACGCTTTGTTTCCATTCTTGTCCTGGCTGGACCAGCTGCCGTGGGATCAGCGCCTCCCCACCCCCACACACACCCCAGATCGCATCTCCTGTCACCAGGGTCACTCTACTTTGTGCAAAGCGATGTGACTGCCCCTCGCCGTCTGTCCTCTCTGTGCCTCTGGTTGTGTGCGTGCACGTGTGCGTGCGTGCGTTTTCGTCTGGTCATGCGTTGCACGAGGTGTTTAGTGAGTGCCCACGGCGTGCCAGGCACTGTTGCTGAGTTCCCGTGGCTGTGTGTCTCATGCCACCCTTGCTTCTCTGGGGGCCTCTTTCTGAGCTCTGTCCCCACATTGCTACCTCTTGGTCAGCCTGGGCGTCTCAGGTTCTGTGCGGTTCTCTCTGTCCTGGTCTAAAGGGCCGTTCGTTTGTGTCTCTCCCGCTTCTGGGGTGCCTGACTCCGCCCCTCTGCCCGCTGTCACTCAGGGTCTCCGGGCCCGCCCCTTCACCCTGACTCAGCCATTTTTAGCTGCGAGCCTCCAAGGGGCTCTCTCCCCAGACCCTGGCCCCCCAACCTCAGTGCCAGGAATGGGATCAGGATTGATGGTGACCCCCAAACCTCTGGAGCAGGGCTCCCATGGCAGTTCGCCTCCTCGTGAGCAGGAGGGGGAGGACTCCCCATCCTTGGGAGGGGTTGGAGAGGAAACAGGGGCTGCACCCCCACCCCCACCCTTCCCTTTACCTGCCTCCCACCTCCCCTGATCACTTTCACAAGTTATTTCCCCAAGAAAATTAAGTCCCATAACACCTGACTCCAAACATCCAGGTGAGTCAGGGTGGGAAGGGAACCCCAAATCCCACAGGGGCGGATGTGGCGTCCCCCAGTCTTCTCCCCTCTTATCGCACTCCCCTAAACCCAACTTTTCTCCAGGCTGTTTCTCTTTTGATGACTGTAAACATAGATAGTGCTTTATTTTGTGAAGATAAGGATAAGTAATTTAACCAGCACATTTCTCTTCTTTACACTCGGGGAATTTTTGTTTTCTGTTGGCTTAATAAAGGCAGATGTTTCAGAACTGGCCTCGTGTGGGGGTGGGGGGTAGGGGAGCAGTAGGGGTTGAGGGGTGGAGGGGGTGAGGGGGTGGGGGGGTGGGGAGCCGAGGTAGGCGGGGCCCAGTCCAGAATGTGTCACCAGCCCACGCACCACTTCCCCCTTGTGGTAGCTCGAGGGAGCGTCAGGCTTGTGGCCCACGAAGAAGCATGGGAGGTAGGGGGGCCCAGGTCCGACTCTCCCACCAACCAGAGGGCACACTTGGGATGAGAGCATCATGGCCCCCGCCTGGAGGACAGCCGCACCTCACCCCCGAGGCTGCAGGGTGCTGGGAAAGGCCAAGGGAAGCACTGCAGAGCCCGGCGCCCGGCTTCTCACCAGAACTGGTCACGTGCCTTGTGTGTGTTGGGGGGGGTATATGTGTGTGTTGGTGTGTTAGGGGGTATATGTATTATGTTGGGGGTTTGTGTGGGGAATGTGTGTTAGGGCGTATATGTATAACTTTGGTGTGTTGGGGGGGTATATGTGTGTGTTGGGGTGTATGTTAGTGTGTTTGGGGTCGGGGGTGGGGGTGTCAGGCCTTCCAGCCTCATCGTCCTCATCTGGAAACAAGGTTAGGCCTGATCCATGGGTCTCCCGTCCTTTGGAGAAGCCCTTTGAGAATCTAATGGAAGCTGTGGCTCATCCCAGAACAGTGCTCACGTGGATACGCCAGACCCACATGTTAGCCCCCTGGACGCTCGTGAGCGGGGTCTCTGGTGGCATGCCTCAGGGCTCTGTGACCTTAGGCTTTGAGGATTTCACAGAACTGCTTATCACTGTAGGAGAAACAACGGTCCATTTAGTAGACAGGCAAGGGCTGGGTGACGACTAAGACTAAAACTAAAAATGCGTACTAAAACTGGGACCAACTCCTGTGCTGAAAGGATTAGTCCTAATACGGAATGGGGGCAGCAAGCTAAATGGCAGTTCTTGTGAATGAGACTTGGGTTGTATTAATAGAGGCATGAGTTCTCAGAAAGGGAGGTGATGGGCCAGTGTACACGGCTCAGGCCTGGTCCTGGGCACATTATGGCAGCCCTAGACCCTCAGTAGGAAAGGCTGCTGTGATACCGGCGAGGTCCAGAGGCAGGTGCCCTGCCCAGACCAGGAAGGGAGGGGACCTGGAGGACAGATATTAGAGGGCAGGGTATGGGATTAAGGACGCTTTCTTCAAAGCTGTCAGGAGGGCAACGTGGAGCCTGTAGCTCATGAGGTAGAACTTGGCTTCTGGGTGCATCTCAGGGTCAGAGTTTCGGCTTAGCATCAAAGTCTTTCTGACAGACGTTCCGCACCATAGTGACCTTCACACTGCTGGCTCCTGAACGCTGCAAGGGGCACCTCGAACCCGCAGAGGGTGGTGGTAGGAGACGTTAGGTTCAGGCTCACCCACTGGGGACTGCAGGCGTCAGGGTCCCAGCTGCTCACCGTGGCTGGTTTGTCCCCAGCCCAGCCTCCCAGAGATCTGGGCCTTCTCTCCTCAGTCCAGTGCAGCCCAGCTTCCCTGGTCCCCGAGAAAATGTGGGGGGTCCTTGGGAATGAATGGAAGCCTGCCACCTGCCCTCTAGTGGTCGCAGGGGAGAACTGCTCACCACCTCAGCTGCCCTTGTCCATCTGCGCTCCTATGTTCCAAACCAAACGTGGGGACCCCCTGCGAGTGCTGGGTTCCGCTCCCTGCCATTCCCAGGTCCTTGGTGGCTGCGGGAGCCTGAGGCCAGTCCTGCCTGTCTCCCACTCCGGGAAGGCTGCTGAGACATGCCCTGCGCCCTCCTAGGGAGGCAGAGCCCGCCCCCCGCCCCAGGAGGTAGGACGGGGTCAGGTGGGTTTCGAGGCCAGAACAGAGTGTCCTGGTCATTATGAGGACGGCTGGGCACGTGCTCCATCCTCTGCCCTCTCTTTGACCCCCTGCGGAGGGCGAGGGTCAGAGCCCAGCAGAGGTCGCTGACCCCGCAGTGCCCACGGAGGCCAGGAAGGGCCTGGTGGTGGAGCCCTGCACCTCCCGAGCCTCCCAGGCCTGGTGCCCAGCAGGGAGTTGGGGAGCCAAGCAGATGCTAAGCAGGGAGTTAGGGGCACTGAGCAGGGATGTGGGGGTGCCGAGCAGGGAGTTAGCATTGTTGAGCAGGGAGGTAGGGTGCTGAGTAAGGGAGTCGGGGTGCCAAGCAGGCAATTAGGGTGCCGAATAGGGATGTAGGGGTGCTGAGCAGGGAGTTGGGGTGCAGTTAGTCTGGAGTGACAGTAAAAGGAATGACTGAGTCCCAAGGCTTTGTGGGGGAGGTGTGTGCCTAAGCCCCCCATCTTACCCCCCAGCCTTCTCCCCTGGGAACAGGGATGGGACACCTTTTCAAAGGCAGCATCAGGATGGGACCTGCAGGTTCACCTGAGTGCTAGGGTTGGCCGTGGCCTTGGGGCACAAGGGCCATATGGGGGGCACAGGGCCATATTGGGGGGCACAGGGCCATACGGGGGGCACAGGGCCATACCGAGGGGCACAGGGCCACACCGGGGGGGCACAGGGCCACACGGAGGGCACAGGGCCATACTGGGGGGGCACAGGGCCATACCGGGGGCCCTCTCCCAGCCAAGGCCATCATCCCCTGGGACATCAAGGCCCCAGGGGGCCAGCTGCCTGCACATGGTTATTCCTGTGTTGGCTCCAGAGCAAGGGGGGTGGTGGGCACTGCCCTTCCCCAGGAAGGCTGCACAGTGACCACCTGACCGCTCGGTGGCCCTGGGGAGTCACTAGCCCGGGCACCCGCCCTGTGCCCCACACTTGTCCCCATGTTCTCGGGCGCCCCTGGCCTGGCCGCCCACACCAGCTCCGGCCCAGCGGTTGCCATGGCACCTTTGCAGACAACAGCTGAACAGCCAGAGTCCACCAGGCAGGCGGCCGCGGCCCGGCCTGGGCTGCTGAGGAGGCAGCCGGCTCCCCTCTTCCAGAAGCTGCACCAGAGCCCCCACCAGCAGCCAGAGGCCACCCTCCCGAGTCAGGTGTGGGGGCCCCCGGAAGGGGCTGGACCTGCCTGCCCCCCACCCTGGGCTCACTAATCACACCCTCAGAGTGGACCACAAATGGCCATTTTAATGCAGAAAATCATGATCATTTACATCTGAATCACCGAATGGGCCCCGGGGGTTCATGGGGGGTGGGGGGTCCCCTGAGGGTCGGGTGGGCGGTGGGCTCAGGGAACTCTCACAGTGCTGCCTGTCTCAGCCAGGTGAGCCCACTAGTCGCTCCCAGTGGGGAGCCTCGGGTCAACTTCAGGACAGACTGCGACAGGGAGGCATCCGAGGGAGGGAGGGTGTGTGGGGACCAGGCTGGGGCTGCTGTCCCCTCCCCAAAGCCGAGCTGGGCTCTGGAGGCCCCATGCAGCCCCTGGCCCAGGCCTAACCCCCCAGCAGGCTACAGGGGGACCCATAAACACAGAGCAGAAGGGGTAGAGGGGAGCTGAGGTTCGGGAGGGCTGTTGGATTGGACCCACCTGGAGAGCAGGAAGGCCCTCAGGTGAGGCTGCTAGACCCGCCCCCAGGTGCACACATCTACCTGCCGGGACTGGCAAGATGGGGGCAGGGGGTGCTCAGCGCCTCCCACGGGGGTGCCCTGTGCAGAGACGTGCTGGAGGTTCTGGGCACTGGAGGTAGAACGCCCTCCTACTGCCCCAAGCCAGGAAGGTCAAAGCTCGGCTAAGGCGGCCCAGAGGCCGACCTGGCCCAGGGCTGGGACCGGGGGGCTCCCCAGGGCTGGCGGCCGTCTGGGCCTTGGCTGCAGGCACTTGCCCCAAGTCCGGTGAAGGAGACGCCCCAGGGCTGGGTCCACCAGCCCCTCCAAACGAGGATGTGGTCACAGTGGCACCCGCTGGGGGCTGGGGCTGGAGTCTCCGCCCTGGACACCCACCTTGTCCGAGGGGGTGGGCCCCAGAGCAGAGCCGAGCCCTGGAGAACCAGCCCCGGGGGCGGATGGGGGGTGGGTGGCGGTCACTTTGGCATCTGCAAGGCCGACACCTGAGGCTTCACCTTGAAGTACTGGCTGAAGCGGATCACCGCGTACCTGCAGAAGATGGGCCCGGGTGAGGGAGGCCAGGCGGGCCCGCAGTGGGCGGCTCTCGGCAGAGCAACACCCTCCCCCACAGCTCAGGCCTCCAGGTCCAGGCCGACCCCACCAGCCCACGCGGACACCTTTTACCTTCAACTCATTTCACTCTAGATCAGACTGGAGCAGCCCTCTGGCAAACACGGTCGTTTTTTGACTTTTTACAGCGTGGTCACATTAAGGATGTTCCTCCGTCCATGCTACTGGGGGGCAGATCAGTAGCCCCCTTTCCCTTTTGCAAAACAAACTCCCCACACCCCCTCGCTCCTGCCCCTGGACACCACCATTCCCCTTGCTGTTTCTACGACTTCGACGAGTTGAGTTACTGCAGATACGTTGAGTCACACGGTGTCTGTCTTGGAACCGGCCGATTTCTCTCAGCCTGCTGTAGCGTGGGACGTGATGTCCTTCCTTTTCAAGGCTGAATAATACTCCATTGGATGCATTTACGTTTTGTTTCCCGTTCTTCCCACTGGCGGACAGCTGGGTGGCCTCCAGCCCTTGGCTGTTGTGCATGTACCTCTCTGAGCCCCTCCCCCTGCCGCCTTGTTACTCGGCCTGTGGGACCCCAGCCACCCTGAGCATCCGCCCTGACTTTCTCTAGTGGGGCGACCCCTCTGCAGCCCGGGTCGGGTCTGAAGACAGAATGGTTCCTGGCCCTTAGGGGCACAAGTACCCCTCCCAAGGCAGGGCCCCCCCTGCAAATACAGGGTCCGTACAGTCCCGAGTGCCCTGTAGGGGGGACCCCATAGCGGGAGTTGGGTCTGACCCCCCCACTTGGTGAGCACTAAACCACCGAGTAGCCTCAGCGAGTCACTTCCACTCTGGGACGCTGTCCCCTCTGCTATAAAACAAGGGCTGGACTCACGATCTTTCAGACAGAGTTGCAACAATTCACCACCCGAGGGGAAGTACCGCCTCCCACCCCGTGGGGTGGTAAGAACTGGGGGCTCCCCACGGCCGCAGGCTGGCTCAGCCCAGGAACGGACCCCGGTGTTCTGTCTGGGCTGCCCTGTGGCCCGCCGCCCACACTGCCCCCACGCGCCCCCGCGCTCACCTGAGGAAATCGAAGTCGATGGTGGAGAACTGGTTCTGGATCAGGGCCCAGAGCGCCCAGAAAAAGTGGGACGCCTGCAAACCACAGCGAGGGTGTTAGCGTGGCCGTCCCCCAAGACTGCCACAAACCCCATGTCACTAGAGGGGCACAGTCGGCGGACTACAGCACCAGGCCATGGGCAGGGACCAGCCTCGGGGGAGGGCGCTTCCCGTCTGCTCCCAGTGGGGCCCGAGCACAGAGACCGAGGAGAAACCTGAAGCTTGGGCCCCCGGAGGGACTAAGGCCCCCGCCAGACCCTGGCCGCATGGCCCTCGGGGTGCCTGGCCTGAGCCGTGCCCGGTGGGCTGACAGTCACTGGAGCAGGAAGGGGCTCTGAGCAGGGGGGCTCCCAGAAGGGTCCGAGCTGACAGTTTCTGTCGCCTCCAAAGCCCCCCGAAAAGGCGAGGGGTACGTTGCACTGCAGTGTGGAAGGCTGAGGTCAGACACTAGAGGGAACTGGTAGCCCCGGACAGGATGAGGGACAAGCTGGCATCTGGCCTGGAAGCTCGTTAGGCAGGGGCGGCGTCTTAGCGTCATGGGGTTGCTCTCGGGGGAGGGGGTCCCCAGGACCTGCCATCCCTGGGCTCTGCCTGCTGGAGAGGTCCCCGAGGCCCTGCTCCCGTGCCCCTCCCCCGTGCCCGAGCGCTCACCAGAGCAAACTTGTTGACTTGCACATACAGCCGGTCCACCTCTCTGGAGGTCGCGGCCGTGCCCTTCTGCGCCTGCAGGTAGTACTGCAGCCACTGCCGCTGTGTCTCCCGCCCCGGGTACCGGCTGTAATCCACCTCGCTCACACCTGGGGGTGGCAGCCGCAGAGGATGCTGGGAGAGGCCTCCAGGGCCTCCCTGCAGCTCAAGTGTTCCCTGCTCCCTGCTCCCCTTCTCGCAAATCATCCATCTTGCTTTTAAAAAGCGTGGCTGGAAAGAATCTCAGGCCCAGAGAGACGACATCGGCTCAAGGTCACGCGCCCGTCAGGCGGGGTCAGGGTCCCGAGAACCCCCGAGGCCTCTCCCTGCCCCCCGCCGCCCTCCGCACGCTCAGGATGCAGCTGCCCCTCTGGAGGGTCCCAGCCGCACTCTGATCTGTGTGGAGGGTGAGGGCTGAGCACGCTCCCGGGCTACCCTTCTGGAGTGGCCGGTGGGCCAGGGCCAGGGCTCCTCCTGCAGCTGGTGGCCATCCCGGTGAGTCACACCCACAGTCCTGGTCACCTGGTCACTCAGGCAGGCCCTGTGGGGGCTCTAACTGGCCTTACCTGTCCTTAGCCTTGGGGGCTGGCCACCGTGCCCCCAGCTCCTCCCAGGCCGGCCTGGGGCGGTGCCTCCAACCCCAGCCCCACGGGGTCCTCACAACCAAGCCCTCTCACCGGATAAAGCTGCCTGCTCCCCAAACACAAGTGATGATCACACACAGCAGCCTTCAGAGGCCCCCTCCTCCCAGGAGACGCCCCCCGCCCAGGCCAGGTTCTGAGAGGCAGCAGGAACATGCCCCTCCGAGCAACAAGCACCAGCTGTATGTGCCATCTTGTGACCGTGCTGCACACACCCCTAGGAAGGCGGGGCCGTTGCTGTCTACAGGCGACAGACGCCCCCGGGCCCAACGGCCAGGAACACCCGCTTGAGGGCTCCCAGGGGATGAGGGCCCTGCCTACACCCACCTGGTTATGCTGGCCGGGCCGCTGGGCACGCGGCATGCAGCTCACTCGGCTCCCGGTCTGCACACCGGGCCCTGGTTTACAGGGCGGGTTGTACGGGGCCTACAGGCGCCTGCGGCTGCCCTGTGCTGGCCCAGGACACGTGTCCCCACAGCATGGGGACCGCTAGCTCTGTGGGCTCACATTCCCGATGCACCAGACTGCTGGCGCGGCCCGCAGGGCGTGCTCTGTGCCGGTGGGGCCGCACCCGGGGAGCTGGGCGCTCTCCCCAGGTAGGATGTCTCCCCCGTCAAGGTGGGATAATTCAGAGCACAGGGCGGTCTAGCCTCCACACTCCCCCCACCACAAGTACGGAGCCCCCTCTCCTCCCCCTGGACCTGGCTGTCCCTCCCAAGGAGAGAGTCTTGGACATGGTAAGGCCGTTCTCACCTGCAAACTCGTTGAAATGGTTGCCAATGTCAAAGGCTTGGTAGTTGTAGCCAGTGTATTCGTAGTCGATGAACCGGACGTGACCTGAGGGAGAGGGAAGGTCATGAGGATGCTCAGGGTCCCCCAGACCCCAGACCCCAGGCATGGCCTTACCCAGCATCTGCAGCGGCTTCTTCTCTGTCCCCTTGGACACCTGCCCACCCCCCGCCTCTCCCCTCAGGTCTCCTGTTCCCTGCATGGGTGAGGACCATGGTAAAGCTCAGTGTGTGTATGTGGGGTCTCAGTTGTCAGGACCATGGAATGTTCTCTAAAAAGGTGAGGGCGGCTGACATGCCCTGGGAGGCCCCAAACGTGGTCCGGGGTCTGGCTCAGGTGCCCGCCCGGATGCTAAAGACCCCCCCCCCCACCCCAGCCGTGACGGAGTTCTTCCCAGGCACAGCTTTCCATTTCCATTTCTCTGCTACAAATGAACATCAGACCTATGCCCAGAGGTGTCCTGGGGCTTGGCCAAGTCCCAGCCGGAGGGGCAGGTGCACCCTGGCTGTACCTTTGGTGCTGTCATAGATGATGTTCTTGCAGAGCAGGTCGTTGTGACAGAAGACCACGGGGGACTCCAGCTGGGACAGATGCTCCTTCAGCCAGGCCAGCTCCCCCTCTAACACCTCTATCGCCGGGACGTCCTCAGAGAGGCTGGTGGGTGGCGAGAGAGGTGGGGGGAGGGCTGATGAGGGACAGGCAGCTGCCGGGTTGAGCTCTGGCCACCTCACTGCCTCTCCCTGCCTGGGACAAAACGGCACGAAGCTCCCTGTACAATGGCCTGCGATGCCTCTAAGGGGCTGATTAGAACGTGGGCTTCAAAGCACTTTGGGGTCTCCCTGTCTCATGACAGGGACAGGGAGGTAAGGAAAGAAGCCGGTGAGGGTGCGAAGGGGGGTGAGGGGGCATGTCCAGGGTGCAGATGCAGACAGACCTGCCCTTAGGGTGCAGGACAAGCCCCCACTCCATGAGGGGCAGCTCTCGGAGACAACTGTCCCCTGCAACCCCCTCCAGGGGGTGAATCAGGGTCCAGGGACTGGCAGCCAGGCCGAGCTCTTGGGGAGGCAGGTGTGTCCTGCTGCATCCCCCTCCCCCAGCGGCTTAGGCCACAGGAAGGTCACGTGGCCTAATGTCTCACAGCCCAGACAGGCCCCCCACAAGCACACACGGGCCTCTCCTGTGGGCTCCTGCAAGGCCAAGGGCACGCCAGGGCCGTCCAGTGGGGGAACATGCCCCTTCCTGCTTGAACTGTGTCTGCGGGCCAGACCCCTGCCAGGCGGGGCGTGGGCAACCCGAGGGCACTCTGCCCACCCCTGCACCGGGCGTTGATGAGGGCTCCGGGGGGCTGAGGAAGCTGGCGGGGGAGCGGTGTGGGCAGACACTGTGAACTACAGTCCTTAGGAAGCACACGGCTGTGTCCACTGAAAAGCCAAATGGTCAGCACAGCCTTAAACCCAAGGGCACCCCCGGCATGAGGGGAGGAGCCCAGGTCCTGTGTCCTCTCCTGTGCCCCCCCCCCCCACGTGTGCTTGCTCGCCCAGGGCGTGTGCGGGGGGTGGGGGGTGAGAATGAGACAGGGCCCTGCCGGTCACCCCCCACCTAGCCCAGAACTGACGAAGTGGTCGGTGACGAAAGCGGCCCCATGTGTCCTTGGAGGACAAGCGGCCGGCTCCCTCCCAAGATCCAGAAGGTGAAGCTGGAGAGGATCTTAGGTCTCCAGTCCAACCTCCTGGGGAAACTGAGGCTCCGAGAAGGGCAGCCCTGCTACCGGCCTCCTCAGATCCCTTGCACAGCTGGGTCTCCTTTCTCGCTAAGGGAAGGGGCCGGCCCAACCAAGGGTCCAAAATCAAGCTTGGCCCCAGACCGAGAAGGCTTGTGTCCCCCCCGGGCTGAGTCTAGGCTCATCGGGGCTGATTGGGAGGCCCACCCACCACCCGGCCCACCCACCACCCAGCCCTCCCTTGTTTATCTGTATCCACGGGCTGCAAAGGAGTCGCTTCCCTCTGTGCTCTCCTTAGGGAACGGCCTTTGGGGGGAAGCTGGGAGGGCTCAGCGGGCTGAGATCTCGTCTTGCAGCCCTGGGTTCCGAGGATCGAATCCCGGCCCTGGCCCGTGCGGGCCCATATGCTCAACTGGGGTGTGCCCCCAGTTCGGTTCTCACCAGGGCCAGCTTCCCATGGGGGAGGCCCGGTTCGGCCCCCAGCTCATGGGGTCCTGTGCTTCGTATGTGAGAGTTCCCGGCCTGTGCAGCCCTGCGTCCACCTGTGTGGAGTGAAACTATGTAGAAAAATGACGACGTGCAACTATGGAGACTGCTCTGCCCAACCCCCCTTCTCTCTCTCTGTCAAAAACAATAAAAATAAATCTTAAAAATAACCCAAAACGCCCCTTTCTTTTAAGATCCTTTTCCCCCCTTGGACACAGGTGAGAACCGGTAGCCTTCCTCTTGCCGGCCAGGTCTCCATGTGAAGATCGTGGCTTTGACATCCACCGTGTCTGCTGCCCGGCCCCAAGGCCATGCAGATGGTCATGGTGGGAAACACCCAGGCCTCCGGTGTCCCTCCCCCAAACACCTGGCCCCTCCCCAGCCAGCCCCCTTCAGCCCAGACCCCAGCACGCTCCTCCCTCCAGGCTGAGGGCTGGGGGCAATTCAGAATCGGTCACGCCCCAGGCGGCTGCACCTGTGCCCCCCAGAGCCGCAGGCAGGCGGGGAGGCGCCCAGGGGCCTCTGGGGAGGGCACCTGTGCTGGTGAGGGTCCCGTCAGCTCTTGGGACCTGGGCGGGGAAAGCTGGACCCACACCACTCAGCCCCCCTGGGCCTCCTCTTGATGCCCTGAAGCCGTTACCAACCACACATCCTCCTGCTGCCCCCTGCCCCACAGACATCCTCATGCCCATCTGAGCCCCACGGACATCCTCGTGCCCGTCTGAGCCCCACGGCGACCACATCAGATTCAGGCCCCTCCACACCACCCCCACCCCCACGAAGCTGCCCAGGTCAGTGTCTCCTCCGAGGGGGTTCCTTGACCCCCTGCCTCAGAATGAGCAGGGGTGTCCCCCCCCGCCCCGGGGTCAGGCTGGGAGCTGCACTCAGCAGAAACCAGGGACGTGCATGCCAAGTTCAGGGACCCCTGGAGCTAGAGGCTGCCCCGCCCATGTCACGCCCTGCAGCAGGTCGCCCCCCTCAAAGCCCTCTCCCCTATCTCCCACCCCAGCCCACCCCTTTCTTCCTCCTCCCCAGTCCCGGCAGGCCACCGACTCGAGTTCCCAGCTCTAACGGCCTCACAGTGACTGTCCCCTGCTGTCACCTGGTACTGAAGGCCCCTCAGGTCTAGCTGCCGCTCCCACGAGCCCTCCTGAGATCCATGCGGCCAGCTCATCGGCTTGTCGTGGGCTTGGCAGGGCCCAGGTGGCCCCTGCAGCTGGGGGCCCCCTGCCGTCCCTGGGTCCCCCTCCTCCCTCAGGGCTCTGCTGGGCCTTTTTATCCAGAGGACTCTGACTTCACTCCTGTGGGCGGGCCCACAGCTCCTTCAAGCTTTGTGTTGTGTTCAACCCCAGTCAGTCAAGCTTTGGAACACGATGGATGGACTGACCCCGACTTATTGGGCTGGTCCGGAGCTTAAGCGCCTCACCTCGTCCGAGGGGCTGCTCATCACACCTGCGCTGGAGCACAGCCTGCCCGGTGGCCCCTACAGCGGCTCAGAAGACTTAGGCCATTTGATTGGCCCAAGGTCATAGGGGTGACAAGGTCAAAGGGAGCTGTCAGGCCTTCTTCAGGAACTCCACCCCTTCCCACAAGGTCCCCACCGCCCCCTAAAGGTTACACGGGGACAGTCGTAGAGTTCAGGATCAGGCCTGGACTCTAGTCCTTGGGCTGCCAGGGACAGCAATGACCTTGGGCCAGTCCCATGCCCACCTGGACCTCAGTGTCACATGACAGGGGTGGGCGGGGAGGTCAGAGGGGCCTCTTGGCTCAGACACCCGAGGACCCAGCTCTCCCTGTGCCGCTCTGGTCCCCAGGGGCAGTGCAGTCCTTGCCCAGAGAGAACCCCTGACACGGGAGGTCTACACATGGGTCCCGCCAGACAATCGCCCCAAAGCAGACCCGGGTGAAGCCACTGTGTGCGTGAGCGTGTGAGACACATGCTCGGGACAGGGCTCGTTGCTGTCCTGTCAGCTTCAAGGAGCGGAGGCCCTGCCCCCGAGCCCGTGCACCCACTCTGGAGCGGGGTGATGCTCGAGCCTCTCTTCAGAGGGGTGGGGTGCACCTTCCTCCTGGGCCTGCTGTCTCCTCAGGACTCCAGAGCGTGCGGGCAGCAGGGGACCTGAGGGCTGGAAGAACCCTTGGTGGCCGCCGGAGCGCATGAGGGAAGGTTCTGGGAGCCCTGTCTTACCTGGGAAGAGGTGCTGTCAGGACCAGGTGGGGACAGGGTCCCCCAGGGGGTGCACAGGGACGGGAAGCAACCAGGCAGGCAGTAGGAGTGTCATGCTGACTCCTGACTCACTGAGGCTCAGCGGCACCCCATTCTCAGAGCGCTCGGAAGGCCCTGCCTGAGACTGCATCCCAACCCTGGGCAGAGCTTAGCCCCCTGAGCCTCAGGCTCCTTAAGTAACGGGGAGATGCCGGGACACCCCCGGAAGACTCGAGGAGAGTCTAACACTGCGGGGTCTCAGTTCCCAGGTTATCTCGACGGCTGAAAGCTCCAGGAGGGCAGAGACTCAGCAATCGGGAGGGAACCCTAAACCTCCTGCTGGGTGGGGGCATCCCGTTCAGGGAGGAGAGACAGCGGCAGCAGGGACCCCGCCCAGGCCGCTGTACCTGGGGCGGACCTCGTTCTTGACAAGGGTGACATAAGTGTGCATCTTGTGCCACAGTGTCGGCTTGGGCAGGCTGCCGTTGGCATGGATGGCGTGAATCTTCGCCATTTCTAAGGCGATCAGCCTGCAGCAGAACAGACAGGGCAGGGCGTCAGGGGGGTCCTTCGTCCCACTCAGCCTCCCGTGCAGGGGGGACCCTCCAGGGCCAGGAAGGGGCTGGCTGGGGGGCCCACCGGCAAACAGTCTGTCACAAGCTGGCAGTGGGCGTGCCAACGAGACGCGGCCTTTAGCCCAGCAGCTCCCTGTCTGGACCCGGGGCCATGGCTGCTCCAGGCAGCGGGCAGAGCAGCGGGCTGCTGGCCACGGGTCAGTGACCCACGGAGGGGGGTCACCAGGGAGAGGGGGCGGTGCCCTCCGCCCCCCTTGGACTCTGACCCATGCCCTGCAGGGTCCGGGGTTGGGGATGCCAGGCACAGGAGACACGCCTGCCCCTTATCAGCCAGGCCACGGTGGGGCGGGCAGCAGGCAGGCCGGGGCAGCCCCTTCCTCCGTGGCAGGGAGTTGGTTGAGGCTGGTGGCTGAGTGCCAAGGATGCAAAACAAACCAGGGTTCTATTTTCGAGTTCTCTCCTGTGGACATTCTCCAAGGTCCCAGGAGAGGAGGGGGCGGGGGAGAGAGCCCGGCCCTGGGAAAGGTTGCTGGGGGAAGGGGGCGGATGGAGGGCTGACCAGTCAGAAAGGGAGGGCCCTGATAAGGACCCCCGCATGGGGGGGGGGCCCTGTGCCCCAGCTGGGCTCCCCCTGCTGGAGCCCCATCCCCCACTCGGCTAAGCCTCCCACACCCCAGCTTCCTTTGCCTCTGCCTGTTGCTCGAATAATAATCACTGGGAAACACAACAAAGGCATTGGTGGTTTGAAACCTTGTTACCCAGCTGTTTCAGGGACACCCCCGCCCCCGCCCCCGCCTGGTCCTGGGAAGGGAGGCCATCCCCCAACAGAATAACCGAAGTCTAGGGGCTCCTCCAAGGTTCCCGCCTCCTAGCAGGTGGGTGGTAGGGGTCAGAGGCGGGGGGGGGGGGGGGGGGGGGGGGGGGGGGGGGGGGGGGGGGGGGGGGGGGGGGGGGGGGGGGGGGGGCAACCATGGGCTGGAGAGGTGAGGGCTGTGTTCCCCAGGCCATGAGCCCTGGGGGCCGGAGACCCCGCCTGGGAGCCTACCCACCCACCCACCTGCTGGGTTTGCAAGGCCAGGGGACAGAGCTCAGAATCAAGCCTTCCTTTCCCGAAGGAAGAGTCCCAGCAGAGGTCCACACAGCCGTTTCCCTGCATATCAATAGGCTGTCGTCTGCAATAGCAATGCCAGTAACCTCAACGCTCAGCGTTTTCAGGATGCAAAGCCTCAAGAGGCAGGTTGAGAGGGGGGGTTGGGGCCACAATGTGGGGTGCGGCTCCCAGATGCCTGCCAACTTCCCGGGCCTTTCCCTCAGACCCCGTCACCGTAAGTCACACAGTGGTCTATCCTGGCTCTCCCCCAGTTTTAACTCCTCATTCGCCACCCTAAATCCATCCCCAGTCTGCCTGACAAGGGTAATCCCTTCCCTGAGAGGGGTGATTGACAGAAAGCGGCAGACCCACAGGGGAGACTGGGAGCGGCGAGGATCTGCCAATCAATGTCAGCCCTTATTTGCCAGGAGCTGGGCGGAGTTGGGGAAGCCAGGATGGGGGCACAGCCCCCCACCCTGCTCTGCCCTCACTTTCCCAGGCTGGGCACACGTGGAGCTGCTCAGCTGCAGCCTGAGGAACCCCTTGCACGGGTCTGGGTGTCACACGCACACTGACACACACTCACACCTACAACCACCAACTCCAGGCTGCTGTCCTGGGCCTCCCTAGTAGCAGAGACCATGCCCCCGAGCTGGGGGTGGCGGGTGGGGCTCTCACTGTCCCTTCCTGGGCACCCAGGAGGGGCTGCCAGGGGTCCCCTGCAGATAGGACCAGGCGCACCAGCTGCACAGGCAGGGAAGTGAGGGAGCAAAGCCGCCCCTGGGCGGGCTTCCTTGTGGCTCTGGGAACTTGCAAGTTTCCTTCCCAGTGGGGGCGTGGGGGCGGGCAGACGCCTGAGCCGCTGTCCGGGCCTCAGAAGTAAACCTCAGTACGCCCGGGGTCCGCGCTGGAGGAAGGCCGCTGGGTCCTGCCGCCCCTGCCCAGCAGTCAGGGGGCTCTGGGCTCTCCCCCGCCAGGCCCCACAGCCTGGATGCCGCAGGGCTTGAAGGTTAAGTCCACTTCCTGGGCCCTGTACTCCCGGCATTTAACAGGAGCGGCTCTCGGGGGCTGTGGGTTCCCTGGACCTGGGCTTGTTGGGGAACCTGGAAGGAGCGCACACAGAGAGGGGTGGGGTGGGGGAGGACAGCGTCTCTCTGGGCGGTCAGAAGCGTGCTCACCCTGGACAAGGCCCTTCTCCCAGCATGCCTGAGCTCTCGCAGGCGGGGAGGGGCAGGAAGCCCCCCGAAGCGCGGCGGATTTGGCTCGGGTTTCATTTCCCAGACTCCAGGGTGTTTTCAGGTCAGACTTGGGTGGGCAGCGGGCCGAGGTGCGGCCCTGAGGGCGATCCCTGACGCATTTAGGGATCTAGGTCCTTTGGCCTCACCTTCCCCCCCAAATTCTCACGCGGGCCCCACTGAACATGTAGACAGAGCTACAGCCCCTCTGTGCAGAGCAAAGCACATCAACACCCCCCCGTTTTTCACGCCCTTTCAGGGAATTCACAGACCTCATGACTCATCCATGGGCTCTGCTCTCCACCAAAACCGGGCGAGCATTTCAAACACCGAGGCCCCAGAGGTCACGGGATGAACATGAGACCCTGGGGCGCCCCTCTCACCTGAAGAGCCGGGGCTCACGGATGTGCTCAGGCCCCAGGGCCACCCCCGGCAGGTACTCGTAGCAGATCCCGTTCTGGAAGGTACAGTAGAGTTTGGGGGCGCAGCCGTGAGCATGCAGCAGCTGGAAGTTCCTGACCTCATTCTTCCGGTCTACCAGCAGCTCCGTCCGCTCCCCATACACCCGAACCAGCACACAGTCCCGCATGTCCTCCACGTAGCAGGCCACCAGCTTGTTGGTGATGCCATCCGTGAAGCGCTAGCATGGGGAGAGGCTGGCCTGAAGTGGGGCGCTCGGCTCTATAAACGGCCCCGCACTGCGCCCAGGGCGCTCCCCTGTCCGGGGGTCTGCCTCCATGGACGGCATTTGCTGGTGGGGGCATCTGCACAGGACCTGGGGGGGAGGTAGAAGCCCCCTCCCCCTCCTTCCTCCTGCATCCCGGCCCTGAAAGAAATCTCCATGGGCCAGAATATGGCAGAGGAGGGCCGAGACCCCCCCCCCAGGACATGTCCCTCCCCACCCACTGCCGGTCACTGCCTGCAGGTGGGGAGCTCCGCTGTCCCTCCGGCCTCACCCGGGACACTAGGCTTGGCACCCACCCCAGGGCTTTGGTGGTCAGAGTCCCTGGGGCCTCTGAGATCTCAGCCAAAAGAGACGGTGGACTCTGGGCAGGAGAGCAGGCTCCCAGGGGGTGACCACCAGGAATGCATCATGGTAGAGGGCACAGTCTGACAGCTGGAAGGGACCCTAGAGGGCATCTCGACTAATTCTAGGTGAGGAAACTGAGGCCCAGAGAGCAGCAGAGAGAGGCAAAGGGCACGTTAGGCTGGTGCTGGAATTAACCTGCTCGATGCCTTCATGCTTCTACACCTAGGTGGCCCTTTTATTTTGAAAGTGCGACACAGCCACCCCTGACTTCCAAGAGGGGTCTGTCTGGCCTCCACGCTTGGTCTTGAACCTCACCTTTCCCCTCCCAGACCCATGGGCCTGGAGCCCCCAGCACCCGAGTGAGCTGCCCGTCTCGGCTCAATCCGCCGCAGGCAGCTCTCGGCCAGGGTGGGAGGGTGGCCAGCGACAACTCTCCAGAGCATACAGGTCAGGGGACAGTCAGCCTGAGGCTCCTCCGCTCGGTGTCCCTGAGAACACGTCCCTGGGCACCAGCAGGGTAGGAGGCCCCATGTGCTGGAGGGGAGGCCTGGGGGTGGTGCTGAGCCAGAGAGGGTGATGGGGAGGGTCCCACACAGCACAGGGGCTGGGGGTCGGCTGGGATTCTGGGAAGGGCTGAGGCTGGAGGCTGTGCACCCAGCATGGGGTAAGAAGGGACAGGCCATGTGTGTGTGTGTGTGTGTGTGTGTGTGTGTGTAAGAAGAGGCAGACCGTGTGTAAGAAGGGGCAGATCGTGTGCATGTGTGTGTGTAAGAAGAGGCAGACCGTGTGTGTGTGTGTAGGAAGGGGCAGATGGTGTCTGTGAGTGTGTGTAAGAAGGGGCAGATTGTGTGTGTAGGAAGGGGCAGATTGTGTGTGTAAGAGGAGCAGGTGTAAGAGGGGCAGGTCGTGTGTGTGTGTGTGTAAGAGGGGCAGGTCGTGTGTGTGTGTAAGAGGGGCAGGTCGTGTGTGTGTAAGAGGAGCAGGTCGTGTGTGTGTGTAAGAGGGGCAGGTTGTGTGTGTGTAAGAGGGGCAGGTCGCGCGCGTGTGTGTAAGAGGGGCAGGTCGTGTGTGTGTGTGTGTGTAAGAGGGGCAAGTCGTGTGTGTGTGTGTAAGAGGGGCAGGTCGTGTGTGTGAGTGTGTGTGTGTGTGTGTGTGTGTGAGTGGGGGGATTTCCTGAGAAGTTCCTGCCGCCACTCGGGCTTCGGAGCCGCTGGGCCGGCGGGCGCGGGCGGGCACCGGGAGAAGCGGCGACAGCGGGCAGCGGCCAGCGCAGGTGGCCCCTCCGGGCGGCCTGCCCGCGAGCCCTGGAGGAGGCGCGCGCGTGGGGGGCGCGGGAGCAGGACGCAGAAGGCTCCGCACACACGGAGGGGACCCCCCACCCCCAGCGGCCTGCGCAGCAGCCGCGCCCCCGGGGCCGGGAGGGTGCGCCGACCCGCGTTCCCGCGCGCGCGCTCGGCTACCTTGGTGCGAACTTGCTCAGGCTTCCAGTGCGGCCGCAGCTCCCGGATGAGGCGCAGAGCGCCGGGCAGGATGTCGTCCTGCTGCACGCGGACGCCGAGGCGCGGGACGGCGGCGCGCGGGGGGCCCGGCGGCTCCTCCATGCCCCGTGAGCTCTGCGGCCGGGGCGGCGGCCTCCGCAGGTAAAAGGGCGAGCGCCGCCGGGGAGCCGGAGGGGGCGCAGCCAGGCCCAGCGGCCGCCCCCTCGGAGCCGCCGCGCGCACGCCGGTCCCGGCGGGGGGGGGGCCGGGCGCGGGGGGCGGGGGCGGGGCCGCGGGCCGGACACGCCGAGCGCACCCCTGCCCGAGCCCCCTGCCCCGAGCCGGCCCGGGGACGCCGGGGACGCCGGGGCCGGCCGCCAGGGTGACATCACGGGCGCGGGCCGCGGGCACGCCCCCTCCTGCCCCTGCCGGCCGGGGCTCGCGGGGAACGGGGCCGCCGCGACCTGCAGCGCGGGGCTTGAGGGGGGGACGCCCCCGGGAGACCGCGGGGGCGGGGCCAAGGCCGTGACGCCAGGGCAGGGGCGGGGCCGGGAGGCGACAAGGGGCGGGGCGTGGGCGGGCCGCACCCCACGCAGGGCCCGCTGGCTCCCCCACCTTCGAGGAAGCAAGGTGGTTTTTGCCCCCCCACCTTAGCTGGGGCTTCTCTCCCTCTGGGCCCAGAGAGGGCTCTTGGGGCGCCCGCACTCCATCCTAGTAGGGAGATCCGGCTGCTGCGACCCAGATCGGCCCCCTCCCTCCCGGGCAAATATCCCCCTACACACACACACACACACACACACACACACACACACACAGACGCAGTCATAGACACACACAGATTAGACGCAGACATAGACACACACAGACACACACAGACGCAGACCTAGACAGACACACAGATACACAGATACACAGACACACACAGACACAGACATACAAACATACACAGACACATAGACAGACACAGATACAAACACACACACACACAGATATATGGATATAAATACACAGACACACAGGACGGAGAAGGGACTTTGGGGGCTCGTGTGGGCGGTGGGGGTGCTGGGGGATCTCACCAGTCACCAGCTCAGTGGCAGAGTTCTCACTACCCCAAGCAGAGTCTCGAGAAAAGGAGTCCTCTTCTGCTGCCCCGCTGCCCCTTTGGCCTCCTCAGGAACCGCTCCACTGCAAGTCCCCGTCCTCAGTGCCCTGCAGAATCCAGCTCTGCGAGAGGAATATCTGTGATGATGGAAATCAATGTTCTCTGGTCCAGGGCAGCGGCCACTAGCCACATGTGTCTGCAGCTCTTGAAATGTGGCTAGCAGGACATTTCATACAATCTTAATGTACATAGTCGCATGGGGCAGTCCTAGTGGATAGCGTGGGAGGTGATGGGGGGGCTCTACGTGAGCTCATGAGCCCCAGGATGTGGAACTGGCAAGTGCATCGGCTCTGACCTCCCTTTTTGGGGCAAGAAAATAAAACCAGGCAGGCAACTCTGCTCTTGGCCTTGCTGAGGGGTGCTGCCCTCAGGGAGCCCTGGGATCCCACATTGTCCCAAGAGGCTGCCACTCTGGAGACATGAGGGTTGCAGGGGTCTGGTTAGGCCACTCAATGCTTCAGGCTTCTTGGCCAAAAGAGGGGTCAGCAGCTGCCCTGAGGAGGAGCCATGTTAGTGGCTTCTGGGGATACTACTTGTCATGCCCCCAGCTACATGTCCCCTGCACACTGCCCCTGGGGGCTGGGAATGGGAGAGCCCGGCAGCCTGTCCCTTGTCTGGGACATGGGGACAGCAGTATGTGCCTGGGAACGTAGCTCCCTGCGGGGGTGTGGGGGCTTCCCTTGTGTGCCTGTGTGTGGGAAGGTGGGAAGCCCCTGGGGCCTGAGTCCCGTGGATTGGGTTCCAGTCTTGGTTTCATCAGATGCCTTCCATTCTCTGATCCTCCGTCTGCCCACAGGGAGCATCAGGGGGATGCTCCGTTTTGGGGTGACATGTCAATGTCTCGGTGGGGTCAGGGGCTGGGGGTCTGCAGTGCGGAGAGGTGGGCCCAGCGAGCTCAGCACTGCAGAGCAGGAATTTGGGGTGGCACGTGGGAGCGGGGAGCATGTCTCTGACCCGCAGCTTACAGCCACAGCGTTAGCCTCCATCTGTGACCCCAGGGGACAAGGGGTAGGCCCTGTGCACACTGCCCATCCAAGCACGTGTAAACAGCTCCACGTGAGCCCTGCAGACACTGGCTGGGTGCATGTGCGCGTGCATCCTCCCGTGCCTCAGCCCTGCGGCCACGTGCTCACAGGGCTGCCCCTCCCTCTGTTTCATACCCCAGTGGACCCAGGTACAACAGGGCTGTGCACACGAAGTCTTTATTCTGTTTGTCCTCAAGGCGGGGAAGAGCAGGTGCGGGGGCAGGGCGAGCGCCCAGGAGGCGCTCGCTGTGCCCTATGTACCCACGTGAGGACAGAAGCACAGGCAGGGCCCTTCCAGAGAGGGCGAGGGCTGCGGGGGGCGCCCCGGGCCGCGGCGGGGCCTCAGTGGGCCAAGGCGAAGCCGATGCGGTTGTTCCGCCGATCGAACTCCGTGTAGAACTTGCGGATGAAGCTGGCACCCAGGACCCAGACGGGCCCGGTGGGCGGTGGAACGTCCAGCCCGTGCAGGGCCAGTGTGCACAGGTCGTCGTTACTGTAGGGGTCCTGGTGGGGAGCACAGGGGTTTGTCCCTGGCGCCCGACTCCAGCGGCCACCCCGCAGCGCCCCGGAGCTCAGGCTCGTTGCCTGGGTGCAGGCTCCGTGCTGGACACCCCGCACCACGCAGGGGGGCGGGGCTTCTGACCCCAGTCAAGTGCTTTAAGGGCTCTGAGTCCGGAGTATAAAAGTGGGGGTCACATACAGGGGTGGAGCGTGGCGGGAACATCTCATGAGAAAAATGGAGGCATGGGGCCTGGCGCAGTGGTTCTGGAACCTGCCTGCTCCTCAGAAGCACCTGGAAGGTTTGAAGACCCTGCCGCCCGAGTGCCACCCCTATTGGGATTTTCACAAGCCCCCAGGTGGAGCCCAGTTGGAGAACTGACAGTGGAGTACGGAGTCTGTGACAGTGACGCGTCCTGTTTTGGGGGCCGCTGCCGGCTCTTCCTGCCTGTCACCCCCACCCCCAGGGCGGGGAGCGGGGGTAGGGGGCAGAGGGGACCCTCACCTGTAGGACGTAGTCGGCGCTGGTGAGCAAGTAGGCGCGGCCTCCGAGGTGGAAAGAGATGTCAGGCAGGGTGGGCACCTGGTCACAGTTCACCACGTACTGGGGGCAGGGTCAAGGGAGCCCCTGTGAGTGTGGGGGTCTCCCAGCAGACTTGTCACCCCCCCACACACACCCAGGGGGACCAAGCCACCCATGAAGAGATTGTGAGAGGCGGGCGAAGAGGTGCAGGCCCGGAAGGGCCTCCTCTGGGGCTTGGGGGTCTGGACTAGGGGGCCAGTCCCCACAACCCTGGCAGCTGCTCACTTCGTCTGTGCTCAGCTCCTGGGCCCCCAGCGTCTCCATGAGCAGCCTCAGGGCGCCCGTGGGGCCTGAGATGTAGGAGGCGCCCGTATCGACCACCGCCGTGCAGCCCTCTTTGCAGAGCAGCGTGGCCGACCTCACGGACACCCTGGGAGAGGCCGCCGTCAGACGGACAGATGGACAGACAGACAGACGAGAGGCTGATGGGGCACCGCCCGGCTGCCCAGCTTTCCTGACTGAGGGAGGGGGAGGGGAGGCCATGCTGGTGGCCCCAGTGATGCGGTGACTGGCAGGTGAGGCAGAAGGTGGAGGGCGGGGCTGTCCCCGCCCCCAGAGCATGCGCCGCAAGCCCCGCCCCTCTCGGTGCACCCGGTGCCAGGACCCAGCAGGCAGGGGGTTGCATTGGAGCCAGAGGGCCGCGTGGTGAGCGTGCCCCCTGCCCACGCCGCCCCCCAGCGGCGGCAGCGTTGTGGAGAATTCCTGACCCTTTCAGTCGGATCTGCCAGGAGCCCGTCTTGCTGACGCTCACGTAGTGGAAGCTGCCTTGGTAATACTGGGGGTCGCTGCCTCCCAGCACAATCTCTCCCCCTAGCAAGTGGGAATTCCTGAAGGAGAGATGAGAGGCGCTTGGAGACCCGGAGGCCCCTGCAACAGGGGACCCGGGGTCCCCCCGGCTGCGGGGTGTGGGGCAGAGGAAGACGGGGAGGGCAGGCTGGGAAGCCGCATCTCCCCCTCCGAGCCCCTTCCCCAGCCCAGCCAGCCAGCCAGCGGCTCCAGGATAGTCCAGCTGTGACCCCAGCGAGGTCACAGGACAGGAACTGGTCCCAGCAGGGCCCGTATAGAATGCGAACCAGATGCAAGTCGGCCCCACCCCACTTGGGTTCAGCTTGCCGGTGGGTTAAGCAGGGGCACAGGAAGGGGTCTGGGGCTGGGTTGGGGGCATGAGGAGGTGGAGAGGGTCAGCATTCCGTGGGGCCTGGGCCCCGGAGGTGAGTTTTGGGGGTGTCGGGGGTGATTCTGGGCCAGGTGGGTGCTCTGGAGGGTTGGGGATGTGTGGGGCTTCCATATCCTTACTTGGAATTTCTGCAGAGAGATAGACAGCGGGAAGGAAGCCTTTGTTCCAGGAACCTCACCCACCAGGGAGGGCATTTTACACTCTTCTCGCCCCTCAGGCAAGAGGTGAAGTGGGGGCCTGGAGGCCCAGAGCTGGGGCTCCTGGGGTGCAGTCAAGTTGATCCCCAATGACTCCCTCTCCGTGGGCACGAGGGGCCTGCCTTAGGGCTGGTTTCGGGGCGTGTGCGTGCCTGTGTGTGCATGTGTTGGGGTTTCCAACATTCCGAACAGGAGGCACATCGCATGCACACGTGCGCACGTGCGATTCTTGCAGGAGCAGTTAATTGCATCTTTACCAATGCAGCGCGCATGTGCTAGCACAAGTTCGCTCCGCCCATCTCCAGCTCCTCAAGATGTGGCTGGATGCTCCCTCCCTCAACAAGCCCCGCCCCTTCCTGTTCGTGGCTCCTCCTCCCTTCCCTGGCCCATGGGCCTCCTTCCTGTCCCCTCCACGGTCATCTTTTCCCCCACATCTTCAGTTTCTCCCTTTCTGCCACCTTCCTGCCCCCCTGCACGCGGGCTCGGGCATCCCCTGGACTTTAGCCGCCCCCCACGCCCCAGGCTTCTTTCCTCTGCTTCTGGCTCCAGCTTTGCCTGCAACCCCACCTGACCTCGCCTTCCCTGCTGAGCTCCCCAGAGCAGCCTTTCCGGAGCCGACACCCACTCTCAGCTCTGACCCAGCTCTTCCCAAGCCCGACCCGGCTGAGTGCAGCCAACCGTGGGCTTGTCCCAGGGCCTCCCTTTCTCTCACCAAACCAGACCCTCCCCCGAGTTGCCTGGAGATTTCTCTGGAGTCCAGCCCTCCCCTGCGCCCCTCACTGCCTCTGGCCTCGCGCGCGCACCCTCGCGACCCTCGGCCCCAGCTCACACTGTCTTTCTAAACCCAGCAGGTTCCCCACAGCTGCCATACTGGGGGGGGGTCTCAGACCTGTGCTCTCTGCTGTCACTCATGGTCACCTTGTCATGCCTCTTGGCCCCCTGCCAGACCGCAGGCTCTGTGAGGGCAGGACTCCCCCTGGTACATTCTGGTCATACTGTGCCCACAGTGCCTCTCACAGAACTTGGGTGGGTGGATGGATGATGGATGGATAGATGATGGATGGATGATGGGTAGGTGGGTGGATGGATGGATGGATGATGGATGGATGATGGATGATGGTTGGATGAATGATGGCTGGGTGGATGGATGGATGATGGATGATGGTTGGATGAATGATGGGTGGATGGATGATGGATGATGGGTGGATGGTTGATGTCAGCTGTCTGTGTGGGAGGAGCCCTGGGCCCTCACAGGGAAGGTTCCCAGGTCACGGCCATGCCTCCCACCCCCCGTTCTCTTGTTCTACAGCAGTGCTGACAGAACTTTCTGGGGTGGTGGCCATGACCCGTGTCTGTCCGATCCAAGAGGGCAGCTGCTGACTCGTGTGGCTGCTGAGCCCTGGAAATGAGGCCCGTCGGACTGAGGAACCGAACGCCTCATTTCATTTCCTTGAAATGCAAGCGGCAGCTTCCATATCCGACAGCACAGCTGTATCTGATGGTGAGCACCCCATGTTCCCGCGGCAAACGCTCTCCCACCTCTTCCCCGCCCCCCCACCCCCCCACCCCGCCCCGGCCCCTGGAGCGCCACCTGCTGTAGTACACAGAGAAGACGTCCTCCTTCAGCACCCTCTGGGACAGGATGTGGTCGAACACGGGGGTGACCCCGCCGATGGCCTGCGCTGGGAAGCCCAGGCCTAGTACGCCGTCGAACTTGGCCAGCATGAAGGGGATCAGGGGCAGCTCTGTCACCTCGCCGAACGTCTGTGTCACCGTGATCCCGCCCACCTGCAGGAGGAAGGACCGTGAGCCCACTGTCTACCCCCAGCCTCGTCGGGGTCTCCACACTGCATGCCCCAGGGACTAGCTGGCTGGGGCCAGACCCCTTTGCTGACCCCCACACACATCCTCTCTCTCCATAGGCATTGAGGCTGTGGGCCCAGAGGGAAATGGGGTTGCCCAGGGACAGAAAAGGCCCGAGGCTGAGAAGGTGGTACTGCTGAGCCCTCTTGGAGAAGATGTCAGGAGCACCCGTACCCCCAAGGGCAGGACTGGGTCTCAGCCCTCACCCCCATTATGGGGGCTTGGTCAGCGTGGCCAGCCAGCCCTTTATCCCCACCCCCTGCCAGATGCCACAGGCAAGGGGGGGAGTTCCTACGGACTCCCGGTCAGGCTCCGTGACTAGCAGGGGCGGCAAGGACCCTAGGACGAGAGCTGCCAGAGGGGAAAGAATCCAGGCCCCAACCCGAAGCCTAAACTTGAACCTGAATGGGGTCCCTACGCCTGAGCCTAAAACTGGCCTGGGCCACACTGTCAGCAGTACCGTGGCTTTGACCCTGACTTCCATCCAGGGTCTTCGAAGGGCCTCATAGAGGCCGGGGGACCTCAGACAGGCAACTGGAGGGGCTGCGGAGCCCAGCGCTGCGCATGCGTGACGGGCAGACGCCTCCACGAATCAGCCACTTGGTGCCAGGAGCTCGGGTCTGTTCTGCTGGGCAGCAGAGGCTCCCAGGGGGCCGGTGGGCACCTTCCCTGAGGGTGGGCCCCCTGGGGGTGCAGGAGAGGCCTGGGCTGGGGGTGTCAGGGGACGCGCGGCGGTCCCACTTACGGTCACCGTGTCCTGGCTGAGGAAGCCTTTGACCCTTCCGGACCCGTAGCGGATGGTGAACTCCGTGCCGTTCTCCAGGTAGCTGGAGGACTCGGAGGAGTCGTAGAGGCTGTGAATCTCTGCCGGGGGGAGGGGGACACACAGGCTCCGGCTGAGAGCCAGGCGGGGGACTCGGGCCCGTGGGGGACTCAGGTGCAGGGACGGGGTGTCCTGGGGTCAGTCGGAGGCTTGGAGAAACGTGTTTCCTCCATCATCGCCTGCCTTTCGTGGGCCCCTGTGATGTGCCCGTCTGAGAATTTTGTCTCACATGGAGCATTTTAAAGGAATCTGACACGGGGGTGGGAGAAGGTTCTGCTCATGGTCAGCACTCGATAGGCCGTTGACGAAGGACAGGGATGGCAGAGCCTACGTGCCCGGGGGTCTGAGAATGCAGCCCCTGTGTGGGCCGGGGCTCCTGCTGTTTGACCTTGATGGCCGTGTCACAGCATGGGGCACAGGGTCCTCTCCCCTCCCAGGGGCAGCAGGAGGGCTGACCAGGCATGGTGGGCGGGGCTTGGGGACAGGGGCTCACCACAGGCCGTGTAGAGGGGGCTGCACTTGGTAGAGGGCACCCAGAGGTTGGCTGACCCCGTGTCGAAGATGACTTTGAAGGTCTGAGATGGGGTGCCAATGCCAATCTCGCCATAGTACTGGGTCTGCAGGGGTGAAAAGTGGGGGGCTGGGGGAGCCCTGGGCCTTGGGGTCTCTGGCCTGACCCCCGCACTTGGAGTAGGATGAGGTGGCGTCTACAGCCCCTCCCAAGCCTGCTCATGTTCCTGGGGCGTCTCAGTGGTAAAGCGGGGGGTTCAGAGGGGGCCCGGGGCCGGGCACTCACGTCCAGGTAGTTGGTGAGGACCAGGGAAGACGTGCTGTTGCCGAAGGACAGCGTCTTGGGGAACTGGCTGCCATCCGCCCCCAGCCTGGCCACCTCCACGCCGCGTTCTTTCAGACTCTCCCGGACCGAGGGCATTCTCTTGAGGAAGATCCTGGCCCAGAGCAAAGATGGGGGAAAAGAGGTGGGTATGGGACCCACTGCAAGCCCTGACCTTGGCCCTGGGCGCCTGTGTCCCGAGGCCGCGGGAAGGGAATGGAAACTCTTCGTGAGTCCCCTGCACTGGTTTTCAATCACCCTCAATGACCTGCCTCCCCCCTGGGGTCTAATTTGGATCCCTGCAAGGCCGTCTGTCCATTCGTTCATCCGTTCATCCATAATCACACGCTGAACACTCATTCTGGGCCTGCACCTAGCTGGAGACCAGAGATATAAAGATAAAGGTCATTGCTGCCGTCAAGGGGCTCCACCAGGGAGGACAGAGGCAGAAACGCCATGACATTCCCCCAAAGACAAGGCCCTGGTGCCGTCTTCAAGCCTGGACGGGAGGGGGCAGTACCGCGTGCGGCCTGAAGGTGGCAGCAGATGCCTGAAGCAGCCCACGGGGCTGGGGGCTGGGGGCTGGGGGCACTGGGCAGGCAGGTGCCCAGCCAGGGCTGCGGGGTCCTGGGGACCCACTGAACTGGGTGGGGCAGGGGGAGAGAGGCCAGCACCCCCAGGGTGCCTGTGCCCCTGTCCTTGGAAAGATGTGCATACCCCAGTCCCTTGACACCTGCCCATCACTTTGGGGGGGAGCAGAACCAGAGATCCGGGGAGCTGCCCTGTCCCACCCCACCGCCCCCTCGTGCCTGTTCCCACAGGGCCTGCCTTACGTCTTTCTCCTCCCTGTTTGGGCAGCCTTAAGCCTTTCTCGTGACACATGAGTCGTGCCAGGCGCCCGATCCCCGCCCAGCGGGCCGTGAGGACGGGAAAGCTGGGCCGCCACGCGGCCTGCCGCCCTCCTCCGCCAGTTACCGTCTGAAGGCGCCGGGGTCCGCGGGGAGACTATGGGTGCAGGAGCCCCATATGACCAGCAGGAGGCCCCAGCGAGGCATTCTGCTGCCGCGGTCCATGCTTGTCCCGGTCCGGCTCACGCTGGGCGCCCCTGGGCGCTTCCCTCTCCTTTTATACCCTCCGCACTCGGAATGGTGGCGGCTGCGACCGGCCCGGATTTATTACCCTGGGGCAGGTGGAGGGCAGCCAGTAATAACCCCCTGCCCCCCATGGGATAGAGCTAGGTGGGTGAAGGAGGCCCGTGGGAACGCATGGCCGTGCCTGGTGACGCCATCAGCCCCGTCCGGGCCTTGCCCTGCGACCCTGGGAGGGGACAGGCTGGTGAGAAAGCTCCGTTTAGGAGGGAGGTCAGGGCTGGGCCGGGCGGGACCCTGGTCTCCACCCCCCAACCAGCCTCCCTGCTGGTGCCCTTGACTCTGTCCTCTCTGTTAACCTTGGCTGGGCCCCCTGCTGGCTTGTCAGGCTGCATCTCAGTGTTCCCATCTGGAACATGGGGGACTCCTCCCGGCTTGTCCCCTAACAAAGCCAGTCCCGGGACCCTCACACTGCAGCCCTTCAGGCTTCTGTCAGTGTGGCCACTTATGGGACAGGGGACCCAGATACCCAGCAGGGCCCACAGGAGGCAGGACTAGGCCCCTCCATGGACCTAGTGTCACTGGGAGGGAAGGGCCGCCCTCGGGGGGCCTTGGGAGGCTCCCAGAAATGAGTGAGGTAGGGCAGCTGCTCTTTCAACTCCTAATCCTCCTTTCACACCCCCTAAATCCCTGATGGGCACCCACAAACCTTCTCCCGGCTTCTCCTTGCTTGTTCTTGGGGGGCCACTCACTGCTTCCTCAACAAAGCAGGTCCTGATTAGCCCGGAAATGACTACTTTCTGCTGGGGGCCCCCAGAAGCCCTCCCATGACAGCATGGACCCCAGCTGTCCTGCATGAGTTATTTCTGCGTGTGGACACCCTCCTACCCAAAGGGGTACTTAAAAGCCAGCAGGGAAGCTGGGATGGCTCAGTGGGTTAAGTGCTTGCTTTGCAGCCCCGGAGCCCGAGGATCAAATCCCGGCCCTGGCCCTGGCCCATGAGGACCCATATGCTGAACTGGGGTGTGGCCCAGAACCGTGTGGCCCGCACCGTAAGAAAGCCACGGCAGGAGAACTGGCTGGGACCAGGGCAGGTGGGCAGGTGGGCAGGGTGGAGACAGAAAGTTAGGGAATAAAATCTGCAGGGTTGGGTATGAGGAGTGAGGGAGAGGGAGGGTTCCGGGTTCCTGGTGAAACGGGGTACAGTGGGGGACAATCAGGATTCCGAAAGGGAGGAGGGTCTGAGAGACTATGAGTTTGAGAAGCTGACAAGTGTAGGGTTCCTTTGAGATATACTGGTAGCTCAGGGGTGACATTAAATGACAGGTGCTCATTTAGCCCAGGGGTGTCCAACCTTCGGCTTCCCTGGGCCCCACTGGAAGAAGAAGAATTGTCTTGGGCCACACATATGATACGCTCACACTAACGATAGCTGATGAGCTAAAAAACACAAAGTTGCCAAAAAACCTTGTAATGTTTTCACAGTTTTTGCGTTGGTTCTCGTTCAAAGCCGTCTTGGGCCTCAGGTGGGACACACCTGCGTTAAGATTAAGCTGGGATCCTGGGACAGGCAGGATTCTACTCCTCCACCCCCAGTGACCGGGTGGGGAGCGGAAGGGGAGGTGGGGCAGCCGTGAGGCTGTCCTGGGAACTGGCCTTCCAGCCCCTGCCCCTCACTGCGGGACCAGACGGGGAGCTGGTCAGGCCTTTATCAGGTCATCTCCCCAGCCCGGCAGCCCAGGGGTCTGGTTTTTCTCACAGAGGCTGCGTCCCCTGCAGGTCGGGGGCCGTGGGGTGGGCAGGGCAGCAGGAAGGGTTGCGTGGGAGCTGCCCTTTCCCAGGACGTGAGAACCCATCTGGAGGGGCATAAATCCTGGCCCTCGGTGCTCCTTCAAGACCCACGGCTGCGCGGGTAGCATGGAGGCCAGGGCCTGGGGGTGTCTCTAGGCAAGTGAGGCTCAGGGGCGCTCTAAACATGGCCCCCAACCCTAAGGTGACCAGATTTTAACATTGGTAAAGCGGGACACCACTGACGGGGGGGCGGGGGGGCAGTTCTTGATTAAAAATTGGGTCTATCTCCCGCCGTTCCCTAGCTTGTCGTGCATTCTTTCCAAACATCGGGACTCTTTTAAAACGCTGTGGGACACAGGACAAATTGTTAAAAATCAGGACGTCTGTCCAACCCCATTTTGCTCCACGGTGACCCCAAGGAGATTGGGGTGTTGAGACCAAGGCTGGGAGTGGCCAGAGGAGGGCAGGGTGGAGGGAGAGAAGTGGGGTAGCTGGAGAAGCTGGGGTTCCGCTGCTTTGACCTGGGCCGGGTTTCTTCACGCCTGGCCGTTGTTTGAGTTTTGTGGGCAATTCTCTCTGGGCCTGTGCCCTGGGGAGGGCATGGGACTGGGAACTGAACCCACTGAGGCTTCCCGTTGGGGAGCAAGACCTCTGTGGGCCAGTTCATGGAAAGCAAACAGGGAGGAAACATCAAACCGACGTGCCTTTGTTCTCCGGTTCTCTCCCCACAGCCCCCTGCCTGTCCCCTCCCCACGGCCCCTCTGCACACACCCTCCCTGTCCCCCTCCCCACGTCACGCTCTGGGCCTCAGCTGCTTCCCCAGAGGAATCTTCTAATCAGATGGGCACTGAGCTCAGTGAAGATGAACAGATGGGCCCTGAGAGGAAGAAAGGCCTGGAATGGAGTTTGATAAGCTGCTGGGGCTGCCTCGTGTGGGTGGGCCCTCCAGGAGGAGTCCTTACCCAGAGAGCTCTGGGCAGGCCCTGGGGCTGGGACCCCGAGACCCTTGAGCTGGGGGTGAGGGTGGGGGAGAGCCAGGCATCCTTAGCTGTTTGTTCTGGGGACCTGGAGGGCCAGGGATCCAGCCACCAGGTTGGGGTGACGCCAACGCCCCGCCTGCTCAGGGGGTTGGAAGGCAGGTCTCATGGGGTCCCCGGGGAGCTGGGGGGTAGGCAGGGGCTGGGGGCTTGGCGGAGAGTGTGTTCAGAGAGGGCTCCTGAAATGATGTGCGCCCAGCCTAGGGGGGCAGGAGCAGCTTAGAGGGGAGAGAGAGATAGTAGGGTGCAAGGGTGGGAGGCGCTGCTGTTTCCTGCCCGGTCCCCCTGTATGGCGGGGAGGAGTTCTATCTCTAGGCTCTGCCCCTCCAATTTTGGCAAAATCACACATCAGTGTCTCCATCACGGTCATCGCTCACTGTCTTAGCATCCTAAGCATTTGCTCCCTTGTGTCATTTTTGGCTTCTCCTTAGTTTATTCTCGCCCCTCACCCCTTTTTCCAGCCTCTGTTTTCCTACCCTCTGTTTTCCTGTGAGCCTCGAACTCCTGCCCCCCATGCCCCAAACCCCCTCTCCAGCCGGGAGCGTCTCTGGGAGCTCTGTGCTCCTGATGCTGTCATGGGCACATGCGTCTCTGCCGCCCTCTGGTGGCTCTGTGTCCCCGCCCTGGGGACTTCCTTTCTCGGGGTGCACCTTCCTGCAGTGTGGCTCCCAGAGCTCGCTGAGAAAGGGAACAAGCATTTCCGGTGCTGCCCGGGCGAAAAGGCTTCCCCTCAGCCCTCACCCTCGATCGTCTGGCTGCGAATAGAATTCCAACCGGAAATGGATTTTCCCTCTGAAGTTCGAGGTGGATTTTCCAAATCTTCTGATTTTAGCAAGTCGGATGCGACTCTGAGGCTCGGCTCTTCTATGGTTTTCTCTCCGGAACAAACTCATCCAACCTGCAGCCTCTGGGCTGTATGCAGCTCAGGACAGCTTTTTTTTTTCTTTATTTCTTTTTTTTTAATTGTTTTTGATGGAGACAGACAGACAGACAGAGACAGAGAGAAGGGGGAGGGCCCAGAGCAGTCCCCATAGCTGCAGGTCATCAGTTTTTGACATGGTTTTATTTCACGCCTCCCACACATGGGAAGCGCCTTGGGGCTGAGACCCCAGGCGCAGGTCTGACTGTGGGGCTGGGGTAACAGGCCTCAGCGGGGAGGGCAGTGGTCTGGGGGGGAGAGGAGAGGCCGCTCCAGCTGTTCGCCTCCCACAGGCCTAGATCAGAGCTACTCAAAGTTGGGCCTGCAGCCACGCCCCTCTGCAATATGTCATGTCCTCTGCTGTTCGCCGTGAGATGCGCTCTAGAAGAGGACGTTTGGAGAAAGCTTTATGGGAACTTGATGTTGCTGAAACACCCAAGCAGCATCCCACGTGGGCTTCTCTTTATTTATTATTATTATTTTTATTTTTATTGTTTTTGAAAGAGAGAGAGAGATACAAAGACAGAGAGAAGGGGGAGGACCCAGAACACTCTTCATAGTTGCACATCATCGGTTTTTCCACATAGTTTCATTCCACAGGTGGGCGTGGGGCTGCACAGGGCAGGAGGAACTGGGCTGGGGTCTCACCCCAGTGAGAACCAACCTAGGGGCACTACCCAGTTCAGCATATGGGTCCACATGGCCGGGGCCAGGATTCAATCCTCATTCCCCGGGGTTGCAAGGTGAACGCTTAACCCCCTGAGCCATCCCGGCTTCCCCTGAGTCAATGCTTATGAAAGAATTGGAATTGTATATTGACCAATGAGCTGAGACCTTCCTGTCCAATCAGAGCTGCACAGCTAGATATTTATTTGCATATTTAATGACCAATCAGAATGCAGAATTCTAACCAATCAAGACAGTGCTATTTGGACCAATCATATGGTGCAATTTGGATTCCTAATTTACATAAAAATGGACCAATCAGGGACCAGGGGCCGCACTCACTCTATATAAGCAGGCCTCCCTTTCGTCTCAAGGAAGCACATGTCCAAAGGCTACGAACTGTTCACACACCTGAAGTCAGTGTCTTCTACTGCACCCCACACCGGGAACTCCTATTGGACTTGGGTTGGTGGCAGCGACCTGCTGTTGACCATCTATATGTTCTCTTCCCACAATACTTCTATTCAGTGAAGTGCACGGACGTTGTGGACCCTGAGAAAGGAGATTCCCACCAAGAAGGGCTCCTGATGGCTAACTGGGCTCCCGTCTAAATGCAGAGCGTAGCTGCTGCTTCTAAACTGGGGCCTCTCATGGAAGCTGCGCTTCAGGGAGAAGCCTGCGTGGAACTGCCTACCTGTGCTGGGTTCCTGTCACCAGAACCAGCCCCTATAAGTGAGCTCCTGGGACTGTATTCCAACCTATAGGAGCAAGATGGTCCCTGTCCAATTGGAGCTGTGTGGCTGTACACTGACTGTCACCTTCACCGACCAGAGTGGCTACCTTCTCACCAGTCAGGACAGAGCTTTTTGTTTTCTTGTTTGTTTTGTTTTATAAAGATTTATTTTTTGATTTTTACAGAGACAGAGAGAAGGGGGAGGGCCCAGAACAGTCTCCATGGTTGCACATCATTGGTTTTTCCACATAGTTTCATACCACAGGTGGGGGTGGGGCTGCACAGGGCGGGAACTGGGCCGGGGTCTCACCCCAGTGAGGACCAAACTGGGGGCACTCCCCAGTTCAGCATGTGGGTCTGCACGGGCTGGGGCCAGGATTCGATCCTCAGTCCCCAGGGCTGCAAAGTGAGTGCTTAACCCACTAAGCCATCCCAGCTTCCCTTTGGCCCCTTTTAAAATGCTGATGAGGGGAAGCCAGGATGGCTCAGTGGGTTAAGCGCTTACTTTGCAGCTCCGGGGACTCAGGATCATGCCCTGGCCTGTGCGGACCATGTGCTGAACTGGGGAGTGCCCCCAGTTCAGTTCTCTGTCTCTGTATCTCTCTCTTTCTGTCTAAAAAAAATAAAAAAAATAAAAAAAAATAAAATGCTGATGAGCCACAGACTGTAATAGTAGCACTTTAACAAGTATTCCCTTGGCAGATGTTTTATGCGACCCCAGGGAGTCTGAGACTCTGGCCCTGGGTGGGGGTGGGGGGATTGCAGAGGAGGGGTGCTAAGCACAGGTGTAGATCTCCATGGTCCCACAAGAAAGGAAGGAGGGGGTTCTGGGATCCATGCTGTGAGGGAAATGTACTTTCAGATCAGAGATCCTAGTTACTGTGCAAACCAAATGCAAATGAGGAACTGGTCCCCTGCTGGTTTCTTTTGGGCGGAGCCTCTAGGAAAATTCTAGAGACCAGGGCTCTCAAAGAGGGGTACTCAGAGCCAAAACGTTAAATACCACATGATGAAAAAAATTTTGTTTTCCTACCATGTACATAGTTGGGTGGCAGGACCTGTCACTTCCCCTCCCCCCCTCAGGTTGTGGATTGCTATGCTTCGGGGGGCTCGGATCCAAGGACCCCCGTGCATGAACCAAGAAACCAAGGAGGCTGAGTGTGCCCAGCGCCCCCCAGCTCCCCCCAGCCATGACCTTGACCTCAGGCAGAAAAGCTCACTCAGTGGTGCCATCCTAACCACAGTGGGCAAGTTCCTCAGACTGGTCAGGGGACCTCAAAACTCTGTCACTTCCAGCAGAGGGACTTGGCATTTGCTTGACAGGGTGCACAGGGGGAAGGAACGACCATCTGCCAAACCCTCACCCACGTGGGATGTGGAAATCCAGAGCAAAACTGGCCGCTGGAAGGATGCAGAGAGGGAGAAGGAAGAAGGGAGGGGAAGAAGGAGGGGAAGGGAGGGGAGGGGAGGGGAGCTGAGAGCAGAAGGGAGGGGAAGAGGGAGGGGAGCGAAGAGGAGGCGATGGGAGGGGAGGGGCGGGGCCGGAGGCCGGCTGAGCGGGTGCGCCCCGCCCCCCGCGGGGACTCGGCGGGGCCGGGCTGGGGCCGCGGTCGCGTGTCCCGCACCGTCCGGTCGCGCGCGGACCCGCAGGCCTGGGCAGCCCTCTCGTCAGCGTGCGGAGCGTCGGGGCCCTGGGAGATGGCCGGTCGGTGGTCGCCCGCCGGCCCCGCTATTGTCTCGCGCGGGGTGGCCTGCCCGCGCGCCGCGCACGCTCTCGGCTGAGCACCCTCTCTGCCCTGCGAGCCGCCCCCGGCGCCCCCTTTCTACCCACCGGCTGCTCCGGAGCGCGGCGCCCGGGCAGGGGCCAGCCCGCCCCGGTCGGTCGCGGCCGGGTGTCGCCGGAGCGCCCCCGCGGAGCACAGGTAGGACGCGCGCCGGCCCGGCGGGGAGGGCGCAGGGAGCACGGCCATCCCACCATCAGGGCCGCGGCGGCGGGAGCCGGGGGCGGTCGCGCCGAACAGGGTGCCGACCGCCCCCGCCGGCCAGTGCCGGCCGCCTCGGGGCCCCTGCGCCACCCCTGCGCCCTTCCGCACACTTCCTGGCTCGCAGCTGCGGGGCGATCGGAGCCCAGCGGTGGTTTGGGGGGTTGTTCGTGGAAGGTGAGAAATAAAACAGCAAAACCTGCCTGGCGCGGGTGCTGCGCCCGCGCGGTGGGGGACAAGTCAGCATCCAGCCGCGGGAACAGAGACTTTATTATTATTTTTATTAGCCAGACGGATGGCGGACCTGGCTTCTCCCTTATAAGGACGCTGAAGCAAAAGGAGAAAGCGGGGAGCCTGAGGGACCCTTCCGCTCCAGACCCCAGCCCTCCGCGCGGAGGCGCTGCGCCTGGGTCTGTACTTGTCGCTCATGCTCAGCTCCCCACCGCGGTGGCTTTGATGCCTGGGAGCTATGGCAGCTGCAGGAAGCCCAAGGGGAGGCCGCCCGGCTGGGGAGGGGAGGGGTGCGGAGCCCAGGGGCCTGGCTGGTGGGAAGAGGTCACAAATGTATGAGGTTTGTGAGTGCACACACCCTCCTTGGCGGAGAGCAGAGTGTGTGTGTGTGTGTGTGTGTAGAAGCTGCCATTGCTCCATCCTTCAGGACAACCTTTTCTCCCTCCTCCACCCCCTTTTGAGTCTTTGTACCCCCACCCCACCCCCAATGCCTGGATGGAACCTATTGTCTCCAGCTGCCCTGATGTTTCTGTTCCATCAGGGACTTGTGTGCCCTGGCTGGCTGGACCCAGCACAGCTCCAAATTCCCAAATTCTTCAGCACACAGCCCCCCCACCCAAAAAGGGCCAGCGCCCCCCCCCCCCCAACCCCGTCTCTAAACTACCTGACTGTCTGGGACGTGGCTGAGCAGATGTAACCAATTTGCACAGAATTCCAACCCTGCAGCCGTGGCTGAATGAAAACTTAATCTCTCACCACACTGGGCCTTGGATAGCTATTGGGAGGGAAAGGGCCCCAGGGGGTGACCATCCCAAGGCCCAAAGACTCCTCCCTCCTCAAACCCAGTAGTGGTCCCAGAGCAGGGCAGTCCGGTCCTGTGGCTCCGGCCCTGTGGCTTTTGCAGGGAAGGCCTGGCGGTCCCATCTGGGGTGGTGTCCATGGAAAAATGAAGTTGGGCACATTTTACAGCTCTGCTCCGGCAGCCAGCGTCTGAGGAGAGGCAGGCAGCTTCTCCTTTGCTCTTTGGATGAGCCTGGGGTTTCCTTTCCAGGGCTCTGAATTTACTGCTGAGTGTGCACGTGTGTGTGTGTGTGTGTGTGTGTGTGTGTGTGTGTGAGAGAGAGAGAGAGAGAGAGAGAGAGAGAGATCAAGCCCTCAGCCTGGCTATGGGGAGCGTGTCCATCTCTCTCTCCCTGAAGCAGGGGTGAGGGCGGCCTCAGGCATTCCCCTGCATTGCTCCTTGGAGCCTGGACAGCCCTGGGCCTTTGCCCTGACCCCCTGGAGCACTGCCGGTCTTTGGTGTCTGTCTGGGGTCCTCAGGGGCGACAGGGACAAAGAGGAGGGAGCTCCGTTCCTTTGGAGGTTTGGCTGTAAGTGTCAAACTCCTCGTGCTCCCGGATGTGAACTGGGACATGATAACATGGAGTCGTCGGGAAACAGCGTGTGGGGTCTGCGTCCGGAGGCCTGGCTTTGAGGCCTGGTGTGACTTCCTTCCTCACTGGCTGTGTGACAGGGACATGTGTGAGCCTGCTGAAGCCTTCATCTGCATATCTGTAAAATGGGAGCAGTGTAATGACAGGCCTTGGCTCACAGGGTGGTTTTAAGGGTGAGATGACCCACGAATTGAAGGAAATCGCTTATGCAAAAGCACTCCGAAAACTGCAGAGCGCAGCACAAGTGTGTGTCCGGTATTCGTCCCGAGTTCAGCCTCCGTGGCGAGGAACAGAGAGCTGTGGGGGAGGGGAGAGGGGAGGACAAGGATGTGGCATGAACTGTGTTCCAGAACCTTCCCTGTCTTGCTAAGGGAAGAGCTGTATGACAGACCCAAGGTAAACTGTCCCTTAGGTGTTTCTCTTCGATCGGGTTGGCAGGATGGGTACTGGTGGGGAAGGGAGGCTGCTTGATGAGATTTACAGGGGATTTACTGGGGAGACGCAGCCCCCAAAGGCCTCCTGCTATCTGTAGACAGGACACTGCTGAGCTGGCACACAGCGTAATTGCTGACACTTGCCGATGTCCCCAGCTAGTACGTGACAGAGGAGGGCTGCGAAGGAGGCAGTCGCCCTTTGCTCAGAACCTCAAAGGTTCTGTTGGGTAGATAGGGGGTCCTGGAAGAGCAGAAAGGGGCAGCTGAGTTGCAGAATTCATTTTTTTTAAGATTTATTTTATTGTTTGAGAAAAGGTGTGCACATGAGACAGAGAGAAGGGGAGGGCCCAGAGCAGTCTCCATAGTTGCACATCATTAGTTGTGACATAGTTTCGTTCCACACAGGTGGACGTGGGGCTACTCAGAGTGGGAACCGAACTGAGGGCCTCCCTCATGGGAGGTGAGAACCTTTCACCGGGGGCTTGGCGGTTACCACGTGCACACTGTTCATTCAGCATGTGGGTTTGCACGGGCCAAGGCTGGGATTCGATCCCAGGACCTGGTGGTTGCAAGCCCTCAACCTGTTGGGCTATCCCAGCCTCCCAATGAGTTGCAGAATTCTTTGCTAGCCTTGCATGCCCCTGAGATGTCACCAGACAGGACGCAACTTAAATACCGAGCCCCCGTCCAGCACAGCGTCTCCTTCACTCCCAGTTGTTCGCGGACTGCAGCTTGTGTGTGAGTTGCTTGGGTGTCTCCCCTGCTGGCCTGTCTGTTCCCTCATTCACACCCTTACCTTCACGGGAGGGGCAGCTGGGCATAATCTGATCAAGTGGCAGTTCTGGGAAGAAGTTTGGGACTTGGGGGCCAGGATAATCGGGGCCTATCTTTTGTGTTGGTATTTCCCTGTCTGCTTTATTTCGCGTCTGTATGATGAAGCGAAAGGAGACTGTCCTTGCATTTCCCATAGGCTCGCATGTCATGAAGCGTTACAACCGGAAGGGACCCCGGCGCTCATTTCCATGACGGGGATGCAGTGGAATGCTCGGTCCTTGGGCCCTGCCCGTGGCTTTATTGCTGGTCAGTTCTGGGCTGTCAGCACAATGGTGATGGAGTTCACTCACCCCATGTGTTTGAAGGGAGCCTCCCTATCTCCTTGCTGGTTAGATT
This sequence comes from Craseonycteris thonglongyai, assembly GCA_004027555.1. NCBI lineage: Eukaryota > Metazoa > Chordata > Mammalia > Chiroptera > Craseonycteridae > Craseonycteris > Craseonycteris thonglongyai. Next base: position 43,852 of record PVKE010005636.1, read on the forward strand.
AAGAACATGGGTGACCTCCCCTTTGTGCTTTGGGGCACAGGCCCTGCAGGTATGGAGAAGAGGGGAGAGGTCCTTCCTGGTTCTGAGGCGGAATGGAGAGCCTGTGGCTGGATGAGTCTTTGACGATCCACTCTCCTCTCTTCCCGGGAGCTTCTGTGGGAAACCTCCCCAACTCTCCCAGCCCCGAAGAGGCTGCAGTATTTTCAGACAAGCCCAAGGTCATTTTACCTCTTTAGACACGGTTACCCTTTAAGCCACTCTGGAAGTCCCGCCCCTCGTCCTGGACACCACTATCCCCTGCTTTCTGAACCTGTCTCCTAACCCTCGCCCCCCCTGTCACTGGGCAGCCTTCTCCGTTCCTGCTCTCCCCCCATCCCCTGTCCTGTCCTCAGGATGAGATGTACGTTATTTCCTGTCTCTCTAGCCTCCCTGTCTCGGAGGTGCATGCCAGCCACACGTGCCTGGCGGCTGGTGCCCCCGACCAGGCGTACGCCTGTGTGGAAGCGGCTCCTCCAGCCAAACCTTCCTCTCTAAGTCCAGCCGGCGCCCTTGGCAGCAAACCAGAAGCCCAGGGAGAGAGAGGAGAGAACCAGGGAGCTTGCACTCTGAGGGATTACCACGGTCTGCCTTGCCAGGTGTAGGGATTAGACATGAGCCCTCCTTGTCTTCGGTCACCGCCTAAGGACCGCAGAGGAGGGTGAGGATGGGCCCCTCCGCTACTGAGACGCTCTCTGTCCTTCTCTCTTTCTCAGGAGCCCACCTCCTGAAAAACCATACCTACCTGCCAGGTTCTTATGTCTTCCCAAGGACCGGGGAGCATCAGCATTTGCGGGCATGCTATTCTGACCAAGGAGGGAGAAGGACAGAGCGTTTGCAAATTGCATGTTAGGGGAACCTTGTAGGAGGCGGCTATGTTTTCCCCCCAGATTTATAACTGGTGATGTCAGATTTCTACCGGTACTCTAGACTTCAAGAAGGCAGACTTTTCTTTTTTAATTAAAAGATGGGTGCTGGTCCCTGAGAAGGGACTGTGGGAGACAGAGTGTGTCCAGCGTGGGCAGGTGCCCTGAGGTGCCGTTCGGATTCTGCTGTTGCAGATGACCCCGATGAAAACAGGAAAGGGGGGCTCTGAGCCGATATGCCAGTGCTGAGCAAGGCAAGGGGACCCCGCAGCTTTCCCAACACCCGTCACCACCCTTGTCCCCAGCCTGGGAGGAATCGCAGACCGATGTGGTTGTCTCTCCCCTCCTTCACTATCAGGAGAATGGAGGTTTATGTCAGGTTTAGATTTCAAGTGCACGTTAAGGAGTGTGTCTAAGATTGTACAGCTAATTACAGGAGAGCCAAGGTCTGGATCCAGGCCCAGGTTCCTCCAGAACCTGTGTGACTTCTGTGTTGTACCGAAGGGGCCTGTGACAAAAAAAAAGATATGTCAATGAGGCCCAAGTTCTGAATGACATGGGACATCCATCCATCCATCCATCTGTCATCCATCCATCCATCTGTCATCCATCCATCCATCCATCATTATCCATCCACCATCTATCCATCCACCATCCATCCACCTTCCATCCATCCATCATCCATCCATCCATCCACCATCTATCCATCCATCCATCCACCATCCATCCATCCATCCGTCCATCATCTATCCATCCACCCATCCATCCACCATCCACCCATCCATCCATCCATCCATCTATCCATCTATCCACCATCTATCCATCCATTCACCATCCATCCATCCATCCATCCATCCATCATCTATCCAGCCATCATCCATGCATCCACCATCCATCTGTCCATCTGTCCATGCATCCATCATCCATTTATCATCCATATCCATCTATCCATCCATCCATTCATCCATCCATCCATCCGTCCATCCAACCACCATTCATCCACCATCCGTCCATCTATCATCATCTATCCATCCACCATCTATCTATCCATCCATCCATCCATCCATCTATCCGTCCAACCACCATTCATCCACCATCCATCCATCCATCCATCATCCATTCATTTGTCCATTCACCATCCGTCCAATCATCCACCCACCGGTCAGGCTCTGAATGGATGTGACATATCTGATGCTCCCCCAAATGCACAGCAGCGAAGACAACTGTCCCCACCTTCATGTTCGGGTAGAACTTAGTCCCCTGAGAGTAAATCAAATGAAGCTTCTGCATTTTGCTGACAAGGATCCTGTGCTATCAGGCCCGGGAGTCACTTGTAGAAAGACGCTGTCTAACCTCCAGGAGAGTCTGAGAAGGACTCACGATGTTTCTGTGGATGACATGGAGAGGCTAATTCACGGTTGGCTTATTGTTTGCTCAACAGAAATGTCTTCAGCACCTCTTGCTCTTTCATTCCTATGTTCGTTCGTTCGTTCATCAGCTCACAGGCGGTATATGGGTCAGCATCTGGGTCAGAGCATGGCTCTGAGGACAGACTCCGTGGGTTCAGAGCCGGGCTCCCCCACAAGCTAACTGTTTGACTTTGGGAAAGTTACTTCAGTTATCTGTGCTTCCGTTTCCTCATGTGGAAGATGGGAGAAATAACAGGACCAGAGTGGGGGGAAGGGGGGGGAAAGGCTGTTGTAAAAATGAAGCGAGTTCATTAGTGACCTGCCTGGAACAGTGCCTGATACCTGGCACGGGCTCAGTCAATGGAGGGAACAGTTATTTTATCGCCCTTCAATAACAGCTTTGTGCCAAACCGCAGGGATACAAACTCGAATTCGATGTGGTCGCTGACTCTGAGGTAAGCACACTGTGCTGAAAAAAGCACACACGTGAACAGGCGAGTTGGTTTGTCCATGGAGGGGGTGATCCTTTAAGCTCAGTGGGGGTCAGTTGCCGCATGGCTGGCCCCCAGAGTCCTCGTGGTCTTGGGCAGCATGTCATAGACGTGTACGGCTGACGCTTCTGAGGGTCTCTAAGCTCTGGGAGTCTAGGAAGTGCTATGGGGTGTCCCTGTGGAGAAATAAATGATGACGTGGCCTGCCTTGAGCAGTGTGACTTAGTCGTTCTTCCCCGGGGGGTCTCTGGTTCTCTCATCGGCCAAATTGGGTGCCCTTTGTTCGTTCGTTCACTCATGTGCTTGGGCTTTGAGTAGCTTGGGAGGGCAGACCCGTGTTTCGGGGTGTGGGGGTGTACCCGGAGAACTCCGCTGTCAGCTTGAGCGTCGGCTAGAATGCTCAGCTCTGGGGATTCGGCAGGAGGAGGAAGCCCCTGTGTTTCTGTGTAACTCAGTTCTGCCCTTTATTAGGGATGCATGACCTTGGGCGACCCGCCCCTTTCCTGTTTTCTAGTTTCCTCATTCGTAAAGCAAGGCGAGTAGCCAGGGCGATGCGTAAGGATGGTTGTGAGGGTTCCTCACGACAAAGCCTGGCCCAAAGTACCAGAGGAAGCCCAGTGGCCTTTGTCCTTCCTTTTCCGTGCGGGTCGCTCAGCACGCCCCACCCCCTTTCTCTTTGACAGCCTTTGTACACAGCCAGGCGGGCTGTACGTCGTTAGTCGCACGGTCACCCCCAGTGCCAGGTCCCCGAGCCCTTGCTGAGAACGGCTCCTGATGCCTGCCACCATGGCAGTCCCGGAGTGATGGTCACGCGGGAAGATGGCATTGGTGGGACGATGTGGGCGCTCAGCCCTGTGCCAGGTGGGCAGCGGCCCGCCAGCCCTGAGCGTGGTGTGGACATGCGCGCTGTCGTGGGGAGTCCTCTGTCTTCCCGGGGGCCTTCCTGTGTGATGTGGGGCCCAGGAGGTGGGGAAAGGCCTTAGTGTGTGTGCAGAGAGATGCAAGACTAGGGACACGGTGGCCGACTCCCCTTTTATGTGGAAAATACCTCTTGACCGCTGACACGCAAATGCAGCTGTTCCCAGGCCGCCGGAGGCCGCTGCATTGTTCTCACCTCCCCAGATGCCAGGCCTATGTGCCAGTCACCTGTGTCACACGCACACAGCACGGGGTGTTGAGGGGACCTGGGAGGAACCGTGAGGAGAGCTTCAGGGCACTGCCCAGCAAAGGCTTCCGAGGGGCTTGAGTTGGGGTGGAAATGGGGAGTGAAAGCCGCCCCAGCCGCAGTCCTGGCTTCTGAGGCCAAGTCTGGGGGCTGGGAAGTTAGGGTGCACACGTTTACCCCGGGTGGTCTGGGGGGCACGTGACCTCCCACTGGGACAGGCCTCGGGGTGACCAGGTGGATTTTGGGAGTGCTGGCCGGGGTCTGGCTCCCTCGGGACCACCGCCTGCCGCCCCCCTACCACCGCCCGTAGGTCACTCCCCTCTCTGGTTTGGGGGTTCTGGACCCTGGGAGGCCCTGTCGGGGCGGGTTTCACCCCTCAGCTCCCTGTGAGGGCCGTGTTTCCCCACGGGGGCATCCCCTTGAACCTGGGTAAAATGGAGTCCGCCTGAGTCCTGTGTCCTTGGCTGCCCCCAGCAAGACGTTCGTCCAGCCGCTACCAGGGAGGCCTGGTGGCCACCAAGCCAGGGACTGAGGGGGGTCAGGGACTTAAAGCCCAGAGGACCTGTGTCTAGCGCACCACCCCCTGCCCCTAATGGTTCATCCTTCCAGGACCTCGAGTCTGCTTTATTTATTTATTTATTTTTTATATCTTTTTTTATATTTATAGACAGTAATTATTTTATCTTCAGTGCATATTTATTTTTATTTTACTTTTGACAGATAGAGAGAGAGACAGAGACAGAGACAGCTAGAGAACCGAACTGTGGGAACTCCCCAGTTCAGCATGTGGGTCCGCCTGGGCCGGAGCCGGGATTCGATCCTAGGTCCTCGGGGCCTCAAAGCGAGTGCTCAACCCGCTGAGCCGTCCTGGCTTTCCCCTCGAGTCTGCTTTTTAAATGCAAATATCCCGGGAGGGCCTAATACCTCTCACCCCCTGTGAGTTTCTCTCTGCTGTTGGATGGTGTTGGTTTGCCTGGGTTTTTTCTGGGCTGAAAGATGGGGGTTTCCTGAGTGCTGTTGACACTTTCCTTTCCCATCCTGGCCTGTGGGGACCCCAGGGCTTCTCCACTGTGCCCTGACTTAGGGATAACCGCCCGAGGCCAGACAGACCACGTGGTCACAGGCAAGCCCCCCTCCATCCTGAGTCCCCTGTCCCCAGGCTCCCTGGGGCTCCCAGTGAGCTGGAACGCGGCCAAGGGAAGGGCCCGTTTCTTCCAGGTTCAGCTCTCTGTCCACTGCCTCAGACTTCCTTGTCACTATGGTGAGGTCGCAGCCTCATGGGGTCTGGGTTCTGAGTGTGTGTATATGTTGGGGGCCTGTAGGGTGTATGGTAGGGTGACCAGACGTCCCGCTTTTGGAAGGACAGTCCTGATTTTTAATAATTTGTCCCTCATCCCACGGCGTTTTAAAAAAGTCCCGATTTTTGGAAAGAATGCACAACAAGCTAGGGAACAGTGGGAGATAGACCAAATTTTTAATCAAGAGCCCCCTGCCCCCCGGTCAATGGTGTCCCGCTTTACCAATGTTAAAATCTGGTCACCTTAATGCATGGGTGCACCTGTGGGAAGAGTGGGTTTGCATGCCGTTGGTGTGGGGACCGTGGCCTGGGGTCCCTGACAGTGACGGCAATCTAATGGGAACTTTCTTTTTGAACATTTGTTTTTTATTGAGAGAAGGTTAGAGAGAGATAGAGAGAAGGGGGAGGGCCCAGAGCTGTCTCCATAGTTGTGCATCATTAGTTGTGACGTGGTTTTATTACACACAGGTGGACGTGGGGCCGTGCGGAGCGGGGACTGAACTGGGGGCCTCGCACATGGAAGGCGAGGACCTGGGCTGCCATCCCGGAGGTTACCAGTTGCGCTGCAGTTCCCAGTTGTGCTGCAGTTCGGCATGTGGGTTTGCACGGGCCGGGGCTGGGATCTGACCCCCGGACCTTGTGGTTGCAAGGCAAGCGCTCAACCTGCTGAGCTGTCCCAGCTTCCCTGCCCGGGGCCCCCTTGGTCCGGGGAGTTAGCACTAACTGAAGATGTTATTAGCAGACCACGTGTGCAGGTGGCTGGTGTAGGAACCGTGGGCAGGGCTGGGGACAGTGGGCAGAGCCTCCCTGCCTGGAGGGAGGAAAGGGGTTGCCTTGGCCTCTGCGTGGGGGCTCCATGGGGCTCGCAGGCGCGCCTGGCTTCCCTTGTCTTGCTCAGCCTCCTTCACCTTCCTGGAGCCACGTTGGTGGCCCATGCGGCGTGTCCCTGCTCTCTGGCCTCCGCACCCTTCGCCCCATCTTTTTTACTGCATGTGGGGCTGTTCGGGGCACGATTTCCTGCCCCCCCCAGGGCTCTGGCACATTTGTGCTGAGAGCTTGTGCACTTGTGGGGGCAGCTCAGCTGAGTGGACCCTTCCCCAGCGGGGGACCCGGGACACAGTCAGTGATCCGCCATGGGCCCCACTCTCCTCGTCTGTGACAGACAGACAGACAGACAGCTCTGAAGGAGCTGCCAGGAAACAAGCAAAAGATTGTTGTGATTCAGTGACTTGGTGACATTCCCTAAACATCGCTGGGGAACCCAGCAGAGAGGGGTGCTCACTCGGCTGTGTGGCTGCAGTCACCTGGGATACATCCGGGCACCGTGACGTGGGTAGGGCCGCTTTCCAAGGGCCCTGGAGCTCCTGGCGGACTCTGGTGGCCCAGCCCCGAGGACGCGGGGTGTGGGGCCCGAACCTGAGCCGAGGTGCGTCCTGATTGCCTCTCACCTGCCCCTTGGGTGAGTCACCCGGCCCGGGGTGTGTGTGTCCTCTCCCCGGTGCTGCAGCTGATGGGGCAGCCCTGACCCACTTTCTGGATTCTGCTTGAGGGGCTGGCCTCCTGCCAGGAGTTGGTTGGCCCAGCCGGGACTGGGATCCCAGAGAACTGGATTCTGCCTGGTGGGGCCAGGGACCGGGCCTGCAGGTTCTGCGGCAGGTGACGCAGGTGGCTGCAGCTGGTAGCAGGAGTGCTTTTGCACAGGAAGCAAATGGCTGCGTGGAGCAGGGCGGCCGGGCTGGACGGGGCTCCTGTATGGCGGCCAGTCTCCCTCTCGGCACCTGTGTGCTCTGTGCACGGGGTCCACAGGACCTGCCGGGAGGCTGGGCTTCCTGGGTGTCGCCGTTGAGAAATGCTGGTGTTCTTTTCCCACTTGGGTTGGGCTGGTGGGTAAACTTGTCTGTGACGAAGTTTCCTGAAGCATCCTGTCTGCCGAGGGCCAGGGTTGGTGAGGGAAGGGGGTCCCGGGAGCCCCTCACCCAGCCGGCTTTCCATGGAGCGCCGAGGGAGCTGAAAGTCATTCTCTTTTAATAAAAGTTAAAAAAAAAAAAGAATGTATTGAGCTAACATTGGTTAATAGCATAGACATTCCAGCTGCACAACCTGATGGCTGATACCTGTCCTCTGTTGTGTGCTCCCCATAAAATCTCTAGTCCACTTCCGGCACCATATAGGTGACCCCCTTTGACCCGCATCCCCCCTGCCCACCCCTCAGGGAGCCCCCGTCTGGTGTCTGTATCTGTGAGTTTGTTATCTTTTCATTTCATAATCCATGTGCGAGTGAAGTCGTGCTGTCTTTTTCCTTTTTCCTGTGACTTATCTCATTTAGCACGAGACCCTGTGGGTCCCTCTGTGTTGTCCCAAATAGCAGTATTCCATCCTTTTTTGTGTCTGAGTGATATTCTATTGTGCATATGTACCATGTCTCCTCAATATATATATATATATAAAGATTTATTTTATTGATTTTTGACAGAGAGAAACAGAGACAGAGAGAAAAGAGAGAATGGGGAGGGCCCAGAGCAGTCTCCACAGTTGACATTAGTTTTCCATATAGTTTCACTCCACAGGTGGGTGTGGGGCTGTGC
>PVKE010005637.1:0-58059 GCA_004027555.1 Craseonycteris thonglongyai
GGTTAGGGTTAGGAATGCTGCTATGGTTAGGGTTATGATTACTCTTAGGTTTGAGGTTAGGGTTAGGGTGGGACCCGGGCTGCTGACTAAGAGAGCACTTCCACCAGGTGTGACTATATTAAAGCCATATTTCACTTTAATAGAGAAGGGCTGGAAGGGACTTGGGGGATGGGACTCCATTTGGGCTAATAAAAGACCACTTAGCTATGAGGGCTAGTTACAATTAAACGGTCTCTAAACAGTTAGTTGCTTAGTAAACATCAAGAGGAGGACAGCTGGAGGGTAGGTTGCTGGGGGAGCTGAGCTCTGCTCCTGTCCCTGGAGCCAGAGTGCATTTGGGTGACCCTAGTAAATCTAACCGCACACGAGGTGCTGCTGATTGTCCCTTGAGTTCTTTTTTATTCAGCAGAGGACCCACAGCCAAGCTATTGATCGGCCCTCGGTCTCAGCATGAACTGTCATTTTTCTTGCCTGTGTTATCCTGTTCTAGTATAGTTTCAAGGCAATATTAGCCTTGTTAAATAATTTGAGGATTGTCCCTTCTATTTCCTGAAACAATTTATAGAATACATTATTTATGATTTGAGTGTTTAATTGAACTTGCTATAAAGCCTGAAAATAAAGGCTTTGTTCATAGATTTTTGGTTTTAAATATGTAATCTAAGTTTTGATATATGTGTATGCCCAGGAAGCTATCACCCTGATTGAGATAGTAGAAGTATCCATAGTCTCCAAAAATTCACTCTTGCTCCTACATAATTCCTCTTTCTGGGGATTTCAAACCTTTAGCCACAAGTTACACTTCCTAGAATTTTACGTAAGTGGAAAAATACAGCATTTGTTTTTTTTACTGTCTGAGTTCTTAAATGAGAATAATTATTTTAAGATTCATCCATGTTAAGTACAGAAGTAGTAAATGACTTTTTATTGCTAAGCAGTATCCTAGTGTATGAATAACAGTTTATTCACCCATTTATCTGTCACCAAAGAAGATTTGGGTTGATCCCAGTTTTTGGCTATTAAAAAAATTAAGCTGCTATAAACATTTGTGAACAAATCTTTGTATGAATGTATGATTTCGGTTCTTTTGATTAAACACCTTGCAGTGGATTGGTTGGATATATGTTTAATTTTTAAGAAATTGCCAGAATCTTTTCCAAAGTGCTTGTAAAATTCACCTTCTCATCAACAGTGTGTAAGAATTTGAAATTTTCCATATCCATACCAATGCATAGTATAGTAAGAATGTTAATTTTAGCCATTCTAATAGGCATGTAGTAATAGGTCATATGGTCTTAATTTGCAACTACCTAGTGACTAAGGGTGTTGAACGTCTTCCATGTGCTTATTTTCATCTGCAGTATCTTTTTTGGTGAAGTGTCTGTACAGTTTTTTTACTTTTTTATTGGATTTTTTCCTTATTACTAAATTTAGAATATATTCTCTTTATACATTCCGAGTGTAAGTATTTTAGCAGATACGTGATTTACAAATATTTCTACCTATTTGGGGCTTGTCTTTTAATTCGTTCACAGTGTCTTTCCAAAGGTAGAAGTTTTAATTTTTGTCAAGTCTAATTTAGTAATTTGTTATTTTGTGAATCATGTTTCTGATGTAAATAAGAAATCTATGTCTAATATGAAAAGATGCTCAATGTCAGTAATTATCAGAGACATGAAAATTAACACTACAATGAGATTCCATCTCAGCCCTGTCAGAGGTTTCACCATCAATAACAAGCTACAAATGCTGATAAGGATTTGGAGAAAAGGGAACCCTTTATGCACTGTTGATGGGATTGCAAATTGGTGCAGCCACTGTGGAAAATAGTATGGGTGGTCTTCAAAAAATTAAAAAGAGAACTACCGTATGGCCCAGCATTTCCACTCCTGGGTATTTATCCAGAGAAATCCAAAACACTAATTTAAAAGATATATGCATCTCTGTGTTTATTGTAGCATAATTTACAATAGCCAAGATAATGAAAGCAACCTAAGTGCCCATCAATAGATGATTGGACAAAGAAATGTGACACACACACACACACACACACACACACAGTGGAATATTACTCAACAATAAAAAAAGACGAAATTTTACCATTTGCAACAACATGGGTGGACCTAGAGGGTATTATGCTAAGTGAACTAAGTCACACTGAGAAAGATAAACACCATATGATCTCATTTATATGTGGAATCTAAAGAACAAAATAATTATTAATAAATGAACAAACAAAACAGAAACAGACTCATAGCTACTGAGAACAAACTGATGGTTGCCAGAGGGGAGGGGTATGGGAAAATTCAGTGAAAAAGGTGAAGGGATTGATTAAGAACTACAACTAGGTCGTTACAAAATAGTCGCAAGGATGTAAGGTACAGAATAGGGAATATAGTTAGTAATGTTGCAACAACCATGTATAGTGCCAGGGGAGTACTAGATTAATTGGAAGGATTATTGCATAAACTATATAAGTATCTAACTGCCATGCTGTACAACTGAAACTAATATAAAATAATATTGAATGTCAACTAATTAGAAAAAAATTTTTTTTAAATTTATGTCTAAACCATGATCATAAAGGTTTCTTCCTATGTTTTATTGCAGAACTTATATAGTTTAAGGTTTTACATTTATCATTCATTTCAGTTAATTTTATATCTGGTGTGAGATATAAATTGGATTATCTTCCTTTCTCCCTCCCTTCCTTCCTCCTTTCCTTCTTGCCTTCCTCTGCAGTGTAAACAGGTTTGGGATTGTATAGTTTCAATAATTGTAGCAGGCCCTGGGGGCTAGGAGCTATTCCTACTTGTCTGGCAACTGGCAGGGAAATGAGGGGCAGAATGTGAAACTCCTGTGAGAGCCCTATTAACAAGGTGGTTAGGGTATGGGTTCTAGATTGGTTTGCATTTGAAAGGTGCATGCATAGGCAGTTGTTTGCTATCTCTGTTAATTGGATAGCCCCGGGAAGGCCGTCTCTCCAAGGGCAGCAAAGCCTTATATGTCAAAGTATGAGAAATACGGAAAATTAAAAGATGTGATTAATACAATTGTCTAGAGCAGAGGTCCCCAACACCTGGGCCATGGACTGGTACTGGTCCATGGCCTGTTAAGAACCAGGCTGCATGGCAGGAGGTGAGCAGTAGGCAAGCAAGCGAAGCTTCATCTGTATTTACAGCTGCTCCGCATTGCTCGCATTAGCTCCTGAGCTCCGCCTCCTGTCAAATCAGCAGCAGCTTTATATTCTCACAGAAGCCCAGACCCTATTGTGAACGGTGCGTGTGCTTCACAGTCTGTGGAAAAATTGCCTTCTAGGAAACTCGTCCTGAGGGCCAAAAATGTTGTGGACCACTGCACTAGAGGTATATCAATTTTATTGATTTTCTCAAAGCACCAAATTTAGTTTTTATTAATTTTCTGTTTTTCTTTTGCATTATTTTCTGTTGTGATAGTTATTATTTTCTTTCTTCTGCTTACTTTAATTTAATCTTCTCTACTTTCTTAAGGTGGAAACAGAGGTAAATGATTTGAGACCTTTTCTAACATAGGTACTTAGTGTAAGAAATTTCCTCTTGTGTACTGCTTTAACAGCCTCCCACAAAGTTTGAAATTATGTTATTTTCATGCAGTTTAAAATACTTTTTAATTCACCTTTTAGTTTTTTCTGTTTTGTGTGCTAAATAAAAGCATGTTATTTTGTTTCTAAATATTTGGAGAATTTCTAGAGATCTTTCTGTTATTGATTCCTATTTTAATTTCAATATCATTAAGAACACAATTTCTTAGATTTGATGGTTTTTAAATTTATGAAGACTTTTATCTTGATCCTAAATGTAGACTGTCTTGGTAGTCTTGGTGAATGTTTCATATGCATTTAAAAAGAATTTTAGTTTACTATTGTTGGGTGGAGTGTTCTATTATTGTCAATTACATCAAGTTGGATGATAGCATTTTTCAATTCTCCTATATTCTTATTGACTTTCAGTTTAATCTATTAATTATTGACAGTGTTGAAATCTACTAAAATTGTGAATTTTTTGATTTCTCCTTTTAGTTTATCAGTTTTTGCTTTATGTATTTTGAAGTTTAGTTATTTGTTAATAAACATTTAGGATTGTTATGTTTTCTTGATGAGTTGACTTCTCTTTTATTACAAAATGATCACATTTTTACTTCTAGTAATATAATTTGTAATCTAATATATTTACCTGGTATTAATATAGCTACTATAGTTTTTTAATTAAGGTTAGCATGGTATAGATTAGTCTAATCATTTTACTTTTACATTTAATGTGTGGTTCTTTGGTCAGCATAAAGTTGAGTCTTGCTTTTTATCTATTACGACAAACTTGGTTTTTTAATTATGGTGTTTAAACCATTTACTTTTAATGTGATTATTGATAAGGTGTGTTTCAGTCTACTATTTTACTATTTGCTTTCTATGTGTTCTATCTGTTCTTTGTTTCCTGTTCTCTTTTTTCCTACCTCATTTTGGATAGAGTATTTCTTAGTATTCCATTTTATCTCTTATTGGTTTAGTAAATTATATTTGTTAGAATTCTTATGGTAAACATCTTTACTTTATCCACCATCTACCCTTAAGCATCATGGTGCACTTAATGTATAGTATAAGAACTGTATTATGGTACTCCACTTCCACTTCTCCCTTCCTGTATTTTATACTATTATGTATTTTATTTACATGTACATATATTATAACCTTCATCTTACATTGTATTGTTCCTTTTAAACAGCCAATTATCTGTTGAAGATATATATAACTAAGATGAGTAGTGTTCATTCTTTTGGGTATTTCTCTATATATCTACATTGTTTTATTTTTCATCTGCCTTAAGGATTTCTTAAAACATTTTTTATAGTTTGATCTTCTGATGATGCATTATTTCAACCTTTGTATAATATATCATTCTGAAAATTATTTTCACTGAGTATAGTAGTCTAGGTTGAAAGTTTTTTTTTTGTTGTTGTTTTTTTCTTTTAGTACTTAAGAGACAATTGCTATGCTGTCTTCTTGCTTTCATTGTTTCAGATAAGAAATCTGCCATCAACCTTATCTTACTGTTTAATGTTTGTTTTCCCTCAGGTGGCTTTTAAGGTTTTCTTTTTATCATCACCAATTTTAATCAATTTAATTATTAGTCTTGGTATAGTATTGTACATATTGTTGTGCTTAAAGTTGACTGTACTTCTTAGAGTTGTGGTTTAGTAGTTTTCACCAAAATAGGAAGTTTTAAAAAAAATAAATTATTTTTATTCAATTATAGTTTACATTCAATATCATTTTATATTAGTTGCAGGTGTACAGCATAGTAGTTAGGCATTTATATAATTTATGCAGTGATCTTCCCAATTAGTCTAGTACCCACCTGGCACTCTACATAGTTGATTATTGACTATGTTCCCTATGGTGTACTTTGCACCCCAGTGACTATTTTGTAACTACTAATGTGTATTTCTTAATTCCTTCACCTTTCTCACCTAGTTCCTCAAAACCCCTCTCTCTGGTAACCATCAGTTTGTTCTCTGTATCTGAGTCTGTTTCTCTTTTGTTTGTTCATTAATTTTATTCTTTAGATTCCACATATAAGTGAGATCAGATGGTATTTGTCTTTCTCAGTCTGATTTACTATTTTGTTGTTTTAAAAACATTTTTTTGTACAGCTAAAAACAATGAGATGTTCAGAAGGAGTGTACAATGAAAGAGAAATCAAAACACTTCATCATGTGTTTTCTCTTCTTTATAACTAATGCATAAAACTGGCTTTCTGTTTAGAAAGAAAAGTCAGAAAAATAGGTCAGTATATATTTTTCTCTATAATAATGTAAATAGTTATAAGAAATTGAGTTATAAAGAGACATTCAATACTGGCTCGCATATATTCTTTAAAAAGGTAACCCGCCATCATACTACAAGAGCAGAACTCTACTTGCCTTTTGCTGGTACTCTTGTGTTTTCATTTATAGGTAACAACAAGTTAATTAGTTCCAGCACTGAAGCTAATTTATGCTCCTTATTATTTGCTGTTGATGTTTGTCTTAAGTAGAGTATCTCTGAAAGGTTGATGCTTTTCTCTGCTTGCTTGTTGTATTCCTAAATTGTATACTATCTGTGACGTGTATCTGATATTCAGGCCTTCACTTTAAGAGTCAAACTGTAGATGGAATCAGAATTCTCTGAAGCAGTCTCTTCTACCTTGTCTTAGTTGTCTCTGTTAAAGTGATCTTCAGCTTTGCCAGCTCACCACTACTTTCAGCAAACACACATTTTCAGAGGCCATATGCTTCTCCAACCACAGTTTGCCATAGTCTCAATGTTCCATCTTTGGAATTTGGCGTAAAATTCTCCATTAGGACTAAAATTCACTGATGGAGTAGGACCAAAGTGTCCTTTGTAAACTTCTAATTCTTCCCCACTATTATAATCATACTTCTAAAGTTTAAAATCTCTACCACCTGCAACAAGACATTCTTTCCCAGGAAAGACATGCAGAATTAATGGTTGCAGGAGCTTCAAATAATTTTACTGGGTCTAAACTTACTGCACTATGAAATTCAATAGATTATAAGTTATTACCAACATTTCTCCCTTAGGAATATATTCCATACTGCTAACAGACATACTAAAATTTAGAGATTTCACTTCTGTCATGGTAGTGTGATCCCAAAGATGGACAGTTTTATCATCAGACAAAAGAATCTGTTTATTCTCTCAATACCATAGAGCCCTTTTAATACTAAAGGTATGGCCACTGATTTCCTTAGGTTCTGCTTCAAGTTTGAGTCATTTACATGTAATAGTGTATCCTGTCTCCCAGCGAACAAATAATTACCATCCCACACAAAACCCACAGTCTTGACAATGTGTTTATGAGTCAGGGTCTTCAATTCATCTCCTGAGACAGCATTCCGCTCTTTGACTTTAAAATCATAGCTGCTGTAGTGACTTTGGTGGGATCTTTATTCGATGTTGCACCCCCAACAGCACGCTCGTGACCCAAAATGTTACAATCCGGTCTCCTGCATCTCCTTAGTGTCATTTAGGTTTATCGTCTTTACAAGTGCAGATTAAGAAATAGCCATCATGCATGTCACCCCTGAAGGCCAAGTCAACTTCAGGCCACATGTGGCTGGAGCAGGTGAGCGGAGTCGGCCTCACTGCCATGGTGGTAGCAAACCTAGCCAGTGGGCTGGGGAGCCTCCTTCTTTTCTCTCCTCACCTGCAGCTCCGCTGGCTTCTCAAGGTCCTGGCCCTGACACTTGGGCTGGAAGAGGAAACAGAAAAAGGAGGTCAATTCGATAACACTGAGGTTGTTGATTTATTGATGATGGGCATTCTGACAGGTGTGAGTTTTGACAATGATTTCTTTTTTTTTTTCTTTTATTGATTTTTGACAGAGAAACAAGAGACAGAGAGACAGAGAGAAGGGGGAGGGCCCAGAGCAGTCTCCATAGTTAACATTAGTTTTCCATAGTTTCACTCCACAGGCGGGCACAGGGCTGCACAGGGCAGGAACTGGGTCAGGAACCTCCCAAATAGGCCCCAGCAAGAACTGAACTGGGGACACACCCCAGTTTAGCATGTGGGTCCACATGGGCCGAGGCTGGGATTCGATCCTTGGTCCCCAGGGCTTCAAAGTGAGCGCTTAACCCGCTGAGCCATCCCAGCTTCCCTGACAATGATTTCTTTAAACACTCTTTTCTCTCTGCTTTTCAGAGATTTCAAAGACATGTAAAATTAGTAGGCTACTTGAAGTTGTTCCAGAGCTCATTGATGCTTTTGTTTTTTAAGTTTATTTCCATTAAATTTTTTTTCTTTCTGTGACTCATTTGGACAGTTACTGTATCATCAAGATACGTATGTCCTAGGTGTTGATCTCTAGTTAACCTGCAATATTTTAATTTTTATCTCTAGAAGTTTTGGTCCTGAGGCTTAGTTAAGAAACTTGCAAATAGTTTTGATCCTTTTTTGTTCCCTGCTTAGAAGGGTTATTAGTGGGATCAGAGCAGCAATTAGTCTCAAGCTAATTATTTCCCACTACGAAGGCAAGACTTTTCTGAGTCCTGTATGCAGTGACTCATAAGTTAAAAGATTTTTCCATCTGTTTGGTTGTAACAGACAATATCCTAGCACGGTGTATATGTCTGCGACCATCTTCTCTAATCATTTAGGTTCCTTTTTCTCCTGCTTTAAGTAGTTTCCTCATACACATGTCAGTGCTCTGCTGAGTATTCAAGGAGAATACTGATTGTCCCTCCAGTTTTCTGTGTGACTTGTTCCTGACACTGTATCCTGGGAACGCCAGCCCTCTTGATCACCCTGTTAGCTTTCCAGACTTCACCTGAGTCACCCATTCTTGAATTACATGCTGGGCACTCTCAGAAACATCGGGGGAAACACTAAGCCTCACCTCATTGATTTCCTACATCCCTCAGAGAGATAGTTATCATTTGTTGCCCTCCACCATTCCACTCATTGTGAGTTTGACTTTTTTATTTTTTAGGCTCCACATATAAGTGAGATCATACAATTATTTCTTTTTGTGCCTGAATTATTTCACTTAACATAACATCTCCCAAGTTCATCTATGTTTTCACAAGTGACAGGATTTCCTTATTTTTAAAGCTGAATACTATCCCATTATATGTATGTCTAGTCAGGTTAAAAAAAAATCCATTTATCTGTTCTCAGACACATAGGATGTTTCCATGTCATAGCTACTGTGAATAACGCTGCAATGACCACGGGGGAGCCATCAAGCTTGCAAGTTTCTTTTTAATAGTTTCTTAGTATTTTCTTGTACTCTTTAGATTTATTTCTTTAATGCTAAATCTCCTAACATTAATTAATACATTTTTGGTTATTATTTCATACTAAATAGAATTTGTCTTGCTTAAGAAAAGAAAAAAAAAAAAAAAGAATCCTTTGTGGCCTTTGTGGCCTGAGTTTTTCGGGTATCTCTCTGTTATGGTTTTACGTTTGCTTGTGATAGGTAGACAGACGTGAGAGTGGAGAGATGTGATGAGGCATCATCATCTATTTGGGGCCAACATGGGGAGAAAACAGGGATAAAAGATGATTTACAGACTTCAACAGGAGCTGTTACCCACCCTAAAGATTTAGGAGATCTCAGTTTTATTGTAAAATTACCGTAGGTCCTTTGTTCTTTTCGTGCTAAAAATAGAGAATCTGTCCACTCCCTGCTACTCAAAAATGTAAACAGCGGCAACACAGTACAAACAAGTTGCCAGCAGCTACATCCATCATTTGCAGAGTATTTGAAGGAGAATTAAATTATACATAATTAATTTTAGAGGTTTCTGGTCTAGAGTCATAAAAGTGTTAATTGAAGTCTTTATTTTAAAGTCTTGAACTTTGAGTACTTACATATGAAAACATAAAAAAGGACTTGTTGTTGGTATTAAAATTTTTAGTGCGAAGAGCAATTATTCTAGGCCACATAAAACAAAAAAAGAGGATTCAGGAGCCACTGGCAAAAGGAAATTTTCATTAACCCTGCCTCCTAAGTTTCAGTGCTGTTACCAGAGTCATACTATGTATTCATTCATCTATTCTTTTACTCTTTTGGTCAGTAATGCTAAGTCCCTGCTATTATGTATTTCAGTTGTTCAGCTAGACCTGTTCCCTGCGTCACAGGGCAGTGATCAAAGCAGAAATGGCTGCTTCTCTCTTAACATTAAAAATTGTGTAAGTTGTTTTGTATATGTTAACTATTTATGAAATCAGACAAATGATTTTATTATGTGGGTTGAGTCATTATCTATTAACTATTTGTCTTTAAAGAACTCTTTTTTGCAGAGTGGGAGGTTTTGATCCAAAGGATTTGGAGACCCCGCAAGTGGGTACTGGGGTGCCCTTAAATAATTCTTTATGCACGATTTTACTCCATGTATATCTTTACTTTCAGAATAAAGAACACTTTTTTTTGCTCCTCCCTATATCGCTGGTCTTATAGCCCCTCTACAAACATTATTCCCTGTCTTTAAGCCACACGGTTTTTTTTCACACTTTTATTTTGGTTCTGTGATTTATGAACTGCTCTGCCTATATCCATATCACATGGTGAAATTTTAACATATTTTAGATATGTCTTCATGTTACCTTGTATTTCTCCTTAATTATAATTACCACATATGATATGTGATAATTTATAATGTTATATGATAATTTATAATGTTAGGATACTTTCAGTTGTATGTAACAAAAAATATGACTTGATTTTTTGTTGGAATAATAAGGGCATTTTTGTTTTGTTTTGTTAGGTAGATATAGGAAGGGTCCCTTGCCCTTTCATTGGAAGGAGTTGCTTAGTCAGCTAATCATTTTGACCCAGTTCTGATCTCTTGAAGAATTTTCCTTGTCAAATATTCACTGTGGCCACAACTGGAAGGGACATTAAGAAGGATGCACCCTTATTGCTTTAATGGTTCACTTACAGTCGATGTGAGGCTAGGGACTTGAAGATTGGTAGGGACCAAGAAACCATGGCCAGGTTTGGAGTTCTACTTACTCACTGAAAAACGCGGTAGCTTGTAACAAAATGCATATGTTTCCTTATAGGTCAATAATAAGCGAGTGCAATTCTCACAGAGCAGGCTTGAGGTTAGGTTCAAGATCACGTCATGTGTTTTATTCTGGGTCCCCAGCTGGTAAGCAGTGTTTACTTAGGACACGCTTCTCTCCTGGTATTTGAGGAACTTCAGAACCCAGTCAAAGTATTATTTAAGTCACCTTCTAGTGTCATATACACTCATCACATTGATTACGCAAATCACCTGCCCACTCCACATATCAGTAAGAGGAAGCATGCTTCGCTATTATCAGAAAAAGTGTACTGCTAAGTTATATTGTAAAGGACGTGTATGAAAATCCATGTTTCAATCAAAGAAAGTGATATTGAGAGGAATAACATTTTTCCTTCTGCATGTTGCCAGAACTCATACTGATGATAAAGTTGGTGGAACTATTTTTCTAAATGTGGCATTTTCTTCCAGTGTTTAAGTTACTCTCCCATATAATTTAAGTCAAAATCTTATTTATATATAGTCTTCTTATATATATTCTTATCTATATCTATATCTATTAGTACTCTATATGTAACTAAGAGATACAGATATAATCTGTTGTCACAAAATTTATTTGCAAACTTACTGGTTGACTTAAAATTATTTCCTTCTCAGTTGACAATTTTACAAGGAAATTAAGCCCCATACTTTTGTATAAGAATTCCAAAAAATTCTTTATACAGGCATATACCTATTTGCCACTAGATAAAGCTCACTGAACAATTCCTTAATAAAGGAGAACTGACTCTGGGTGGTGAACACACAATACAATATATAGACCATGTATTATAGAATGGTATCCTTGAAACCTATGTAATTTTCCTAACCAATGTCACTCCAATAAATTTAATAAAAATAAAAAAAGGGAGTTATAATGTCATAGGAAAAAAATGTGTCCTAAGTAGATACGTGTGGTTTTAAAAATATTTTTTTAAATAGGTACATATGTGATTAAAAAAAAAAGTTTACTATGTAAAATCAGCAGTCTTCCTATACTGCCATCGGCCTGGTGGGATAGCATAGGAAGTATTCAAAGGAGTAATGGCTCAGTGCCTGCGTGGTGACATAACATGGTGTCTGTAGAGCTCATGACTTTTATGAAGATGTATTGCCTTGGAGTGGGTCTTCACACTGGACTTCAGATCTTCCTGCCTGTGCTATCTTTCTCTGCATCAGCACCTTGTTTCCTGTCTAACTTTTCATTGACAAGCCAGTAGGAATGACTCATGCTTCTAGTGAAGCTTGCTATGAAAATCACATGTGGTTGGAAAAACCCCAAACTTGCTAGACTACTATGCAATTAATGAAATTCATAGAAAGGAACATTGAGCTCATAGGGAATGGATCTCTTGAGAAGGAAAATGTAAACTGAGTTGACATTTCTATGATGTTCAAGCAATGTCTCTAAGTAGAAAAAGCATATAATTTCAGTGAGAAAGCTCTGTGGAGAATTCATCAGTCAATCTGTGATTTTCTATTAATCCCATATCAAATGCTGTTCGTTTTAATCAAAAGGTGATGCTATTTTAATCATATCTTCATCCACTTGTAAATTGTTTATCTATTTTCTAATTGAGCATATGGTTCGGTCTTTCATATTAGAATCTATATGAACCAGAAGAGATCTCTGGACTTTTAGGAGACATTCTTATCTTGGGAGTCAGAAGAATTAGATGTACGATTTGAGATGTTTTAGTGTCATTAATAAAAATGTTTAATGTTCTGTAATCTCCTCTGGGATGTTTTCTCATATTTCTAGGTCATGAATCAGTTCTCTACAATCCAAACTCTTCTTGTAGTTATAGTAAATATGCTCAATTTTACCATAATGCGAATTACCTTTATACAATGTCCCAGGATATGGAAATTTACTTTTCAATATTTTTCTGTGAAATATTTTAGTCTGTGTATGTACTAATCTGAATCATTTTTGCTGGAAGGGGGTGAATTTTAAAATGCATTCCTGGGATAGCTAAGGGAAGTGGTAGAAAACAAAACAGGTCATCAGAAATATATTTCAGTATGATTTAAAAATATTGGTTGAGGAGGATGAAGGTAAGTGAAAGAGAAAGCTCCTTTATATCCAAGATGTTAGGTATGTTACAAGGTTATTAAGAGGTGGAGTTAAGGCTACAGTACTTCCAGCCCTGGAAGGGGGATTTAAAAAACATCTCTGAATGCAAGTGACTATGTGGTCTGAGACAAAATGCAAAGATGCAAGATGTGATACTGTAGGTGATATATTCAGAAAATCACAATATGTTTTGATGAAAGAAGAAACAGAGTAGTAGTATATTGTGTTATGTTGCTAAAACAAAGTGAAACAAATTTATAAATGTCTTATTGACTATTTATATAAAGGACTTCAAAAGTTTCAAAGGATATTAATAACCTATAAGTATCATTATCTTTTTAAGTTTTGTATGAAATTCTCAATAGTGTTTGCTGGGTACTAACTACTTGAATGATGTCAATAACTTGTTTTTTGAGATGTTACTTATGGTGCTTACTGAAATATTGCTAAAGGTGTTTTTCAATAGGTAATAAAACATATTCACCATGAGAACCTATAAGTTCAGGGGAAATTTTACTCTATTGACAGAATCAAACGTAGCAATACTTTCCCTGTGCAGCTGATTTGTTTTTACCTTACAGACAGACAACAAAAATAACTAGTTAGGGGATGCTGTGTGTCAGCTGCCATGCTGGGCTCTGAGGAGAAAGCTGTGAACAAAAACAACCAAAAGCCCCTCAGGAAGCTTATATTCTAGTGGGGGAAGTAGATACTAAACAACAAAACGTAAGTGACACATACGGTATTCCAGATGATGAAGGTGTTTTGGTGGGAGAAAAAAATAAGGAGAAAGAAGGCAGAGAAAGGCTGATGTAATTTAGGGGACCCAAGGGGTCATCACTGAGATAGCGACATTTATGCAAGAGTTTAGGAGCAAGTAGCAGGTGTTTTATGACTCTCAGAATGTAAGAGAGAAAGCTGCCTGCATATCTGCAGGAAGAGTTTCTAGGCTGAGGGCAGAGCAAGTACAAATGCTCTGAGATGGGGGCATAGGTACAGTATTTGAGTAACAGCAAGCAGTCAAGGCTGTCTGAAGGAGAATAAACCAAGGTGCATGCAAGGAAGTAAGACATGAGGTCAGGGGATGCATTAATTCTGGTCCTACCACCAGACAGAAAACCTGGGCTGTTTGAATAGAGAATGTTTAATATAAGTGAATATTAATTAGAATAGGAGATTAGGGTAACAGTAAGAAGAAACTAGTAAGGGATGGAAAATGCTGATGAGCACAGAAATAGGAGGTATTGAACAGGTAACTACCACGAGTGCTGAGACAGAGCATCCAGAGAAAGAACAAATATGGGAAGAGACTTTCCTCCCAGTGCCAAGATCCAGATCTCATTGGTTTGCAGTATTTCTAGGGTATCTAGACTGTTCCTCTGTGTAATAAATTTCTGTAGTCAAAATAAGAAGACGGCCTTCTCCAGCAGAATCCAAAAGGCAGCATCTGAATCAGATTTGCCTACATTCTTTAAAAAAAAAATTTATTGCGGTGACATGGTTAGTATGATTATATAGGTTTCAAGTGTACAATTCTATAATGCACCATCTATTGCATTGTGTGTTCACCATCTGAATCAATTCTCCTTTTATCACTAAGTATTTGACCCCTTTTATACTCTTCTTCCACCCGACCCCCATTTCCCTGCACTCTAATTTGCAGTTTCAACTGTTCATTAGTCTCACCACTTAAGTATCTTGTCCTAAATACCTAACCTCTCTGAGCTTCTGTTACCTTATGTATAAATAAGAATACTCACATAGGATAACCACAGTGAAAATGCATAAGCTAATCCTTCTAAAGCACTCAGAACAATGCCAGGCACCAAATAAGCGTTAATGATGAACCATTGTTATTGACATGATTTGAAAGATTTACCATTATTGTGATACTTCACAAAATGACAGATATTTGTGGTCATGACTATTAATCAGTTATGATGAATTTGTTCAGGAAAAAAAATTCTTCTCATTAAATCTAGACACAGAGACAAGTTCAATTGAGTGCAAAGTTGATTGAAAACAGTCGGTCCTTCCCCCTACCAATTAGTGAGAATGAGTACCAGAGAATCTTTTGGGATACCCGGATGTGAATACTCCCCTAAATTCCTTCCAGGCATGGGTTTCGGGAATGACACTTACTACTTGTACCCAGTGGGTTCGAAAGGGAGGAAATAGGGGGAGATGGTGTGGCCTGTGTCATCAGAAATGTGCTGGGGAATAACATGGAGCCAGAAAGAGGATGTCTGCACAGTCACGAACCCTGGGTTCAGCCTCTTAGAAGGAATAAACACCGAACCCAAGTGCATTAGCCCCTTCTTCATGCCTTCCTGATTAGGGCTGTAAAAATAAACAGTTTATACATTCAAAGTAACCCTAGAATACCCTCACCAATTAACTTATAAGTATTCCTCGGAAGACAAACACACTTCCCTAGCTCTTCCATCCACAGCAGCCATGTATGAACTGCTGGAGCGAGAGAGTAGGCTGCTTCGCGCAGGGCCTTAGGGCCCAGAACTACTTGACACAATAGGGTGTCTGTGTATTGCCACCCTCTGGCTAAGTGTTCTGTCATCTTAAGTTTCCCTCATGAGAAAGACCTTCTACCTCTCCACCTGCCTGAGGTTGTCTATTCCTGGAATATTAAAGACTGATGATTGTCCAGAGAAGTAGATGAGGTTGTGGTTTAATGAAGCAGCAGTGGAACTAATGTTGAAATTTCTCCTCTGGTCAGATCCCTGGAAAAAAAAAAATTATATACACACACACACACACACACACACACACACACACACACACACACACACACACAATTTACCTCTACTGAGCACATGGTATAGGGCAGAGACTGTATAATTTTATGTAATTCATGTTATTGTAATGCATAGTGGGTATTACTAATTAAAAAAAAAAAGACAACTAGGTTCAAGATTACACAAGTAGATCAGTGCCTGGCATGTCCCTGAAACGTTTCTTACTTTGTTTCAATGTCATACTCTTTCTATTATGACATGTTGTTTCCTTTAATGACAAGTAGCATGCATTTCATGACTCTTGTGTGCTGGGTATGGTACAAACAGATGAATGAGCATAACTTCCAGTCATTATGAAGAGCCATGCAGTAGGCATGGAGCAGATAGGAAAGATAAATATTTTAGTAAGCAGATTACTCATGGTCACACAATTAGAAAGGGAAAGATCTTTTTTTTTTTAATATATTTTTATTTATTTATTTATTTATGACAGAGAGAGAGAGAGAGAGAGAGCGAGAGAGAGAGAGAGATACAGAGAGAGAGATACAGAGAGAGAACTGAACTAGGGGAGCTCCCAGTTCAGCATATGGGTCCGCACGGGCCGGGGCCGGGATTCGATCCTTGGTCCCTGGCACTGCAAAGTGAGCGCCTAACCCACTGAGCCATCCCGGCTTCCCCGGAAAGATCTTTTTTGAATTTAGGTTTCATGTCCAAAGCATACTCTTCTCAAATTCTATTGCTGCTTATTTACTTAAGTCAACAATCTTTTTGTCACATCTGATCTCATCTTCTCCAATCTTTTCAGTCTATGGTTGTGCATCTGAACACATTACATTTCCCTCTAAGAATCTAATTTTCTTGTTGGGCAGAGTTAATGTAGTCTTTATTTCTCTCAATATTTTTCTCTTTTGCTAATCTTGAAATTGTCTCTCGCCCTTTTTTTTTTTTGCCATTTCCTCTTTATATTAAAGAAAAGAAATGATTATATGAAGATTTTTCCCTTGAATAGCTCATTAAAAACTACTATTCCTTCAAGTCCATGTTGTCCTTAGTTAAGAGACTCTCCCAAAGTCCTTTGGGATTCCAAAATTAACTGAATGTTATTAAGTCTGGGATACATATGAGTTCTGGAATAAGATACTTGAAGTTCTAATAGGCCCTATAACTGAACAAATATGTATTTTGTTTTTCATCTGAAAACCTTTGAACTCTACACTTCTGACCAATTATAGGTTAAAATGAGCTAGATCTGGGAGGACTGAGATTATTTATAAATATAATTACATCAGAAATTATATCAAGTTAGCTGAGAAAGTGAGGGGATGAAGCTGAAATAGCATTATTTACAGAAACCCCTCTTACAAACTTCTTAATAGAAAGAGAATTCTCTTGATCCAATCCAAATTCCAAACAAAGGTTGGGTCATGGTTTTTGAGTCTCCATAATACTTAGGATTCAAACTTGCTATCAACCTAAAATTAAGTAAATGGCTTCAGAGTTATGCTACATAAAATTATTTATATAAAATATATGGTTGGTTGTAGAAGCAGTGAATCTATTGGGTAATATTTTAATTGTCCAAATCCATCTTTTCCAAAAGCTACTAACTTTGGATAAGAAGCAAATTAGTCATATTCTAAGACTGATGCAAAATTGAATGAAAAAATAGAGGAATTTGACAATTATCACTATTTATTGTTGTCAAATCAGTAATGGCTCTACTTTGTAGTTAATAGGGATAATTTTTTAAATTTTGTTTTTCAATTATAGTCGACATACAATATTATATTAATTTCAGGTGTACAACATAATGATTAGACATTCACATACCTTATAAAGTGATTGCTCCAATAAATCTGGTACTCATTTGACATCATACATAGTCATTATAGTATAATTGACTATAATCCCTATGTTGTACTTTATATACCTATCACTATTTTCATAACTGCCAATATATAATTTTTAATCCCCTCCACCTGTTTCACTCATCTTCCCCAAGTACCCTACTATCTGGTGATGATCAATTTTTTCCTCTGTATCTATGAGTTTATTTCTGTTTTATTCACTTATTTTGATTTTTAGATTCTGCATTTAAGTTAATTATATTTGTCTTTCTCTGTCAGACTTATTTTACTTAGCATACTACACTCTAGGCTTATCCATGTTGTCACAAATAGCAAGATTTTATTTTTTTTATGACTGTGTAATATTCCATTGTATATATGTACTACTTTTTCTTTATTAATTCATCTATTGATGGACACTTCTATTGTTTCCATATTGTGATTATTGTAAACAATGCTGCAGTGAATGTAGGGGTGCATATATCTCTTTGAATTAGTGTTTTTGATTTATTTGATACATACCCAGAAGTGGAATTGATTGGTTATGTAGTACTTCTATTTTTTAATTTTTGAGGATTCTTCACACCATTTTTCATTGTGGCTCTACCAATTTGCAATCTCACCACCAGGGTACAAGAGTTCTTATTTTTTTCACATCTTTGTCAACACTTGTTTGTTGATTTATTGATAATCAGCATTCTGACAGATGTGAGGTGATACCTCCTTGTGGTTTTGATTTGTGTTTCTGATGATTAGAGATGTTGAGCATCTTTATATGAGCCTGTTGGCCACGTGTATGTCCTCTTTGGAGAAGTGTCTATTCATATCTTTTGCCCATTTTTAATTAGATTTTTTAAAATGTTGATCTATATTAATTCTTTATATATTTTTTATATTAATCTCAATTCAGATGTATCATTAATGAACATCTTCTTCCGTTCACTAGGCTGTCTTTTTGTTTTGTTGATGGTTTCCTTTGCTGTGTAAAAACTAAATCTACAATGGATTAAAACTAAGAAATGGTATAGGAAAAACTAGATACATGCAAAAAATGAAATTAGACTAGTTTCTTACGTTACATACACAAGTAAACTCAATATAGATTAAGAAATTAAATATAAAACCTGAAACCATAAAACTCAAAACTTAGGCAGTAAACTCTTAAACATCAATCATGTGTGTGTGCGTGTGAGTGTGTGTGTGTGTGTGTGTGTGTGTGTGTATATATATATATATATATATATATATATATATATATATGGATATGTTTCCTTGGGTAAGGGAAACAAACAAAATAAACAAATAGGACTACATCAACCTAAATAAAGATCATTTCTTATACTCTCTTATAAAAGAGTTCAGAACTAGAAATGAATGCATCTCATACTTTTCCTCCACAAGTGGAATCTAATCCTTGACCCTTTATTTTACATTCTTGACCCTCATTTTGTTGCTTGTTTGACTCACTAGATCATAATTTCAGCATTGCCCAGGTGGAGTGTGTAATAGTTAATATGTCACCTCTAACCACATGCTAGTATTCTTACAAGCACTTTAAGAACCCCTACCAGGCAGCTAATATCATTATATCTATTTTACACATGAAGAAATCCAGACCCAGATAGACGAAGTAACTTGCAAGGTTGTACAACTACATGAACATGATTTGAACTTGGAAACTGTGGTGCCACAGTCCAAACTCTAAACTATCAAGCTATACTGCCTCAATAAATAGTTATTGAATAAATGCCTGTGGTCTATAGTAATATATTACATATGAATCTATCCTATGTATAATAATTTAACATATTTTTATATATTTATATCATGCATACAATATTTATATACTACAAATAGTTTATTTTACATTAAGATTGTTAGCATATCATATATTATATCCTCTCAATATTTACTGAATATATACATGAAGGCTGTCTGGAAAGTATCCAGCTGAAAAGTCATTCTCATTACATTGACAGCGGCTGGATTTTTTCTGGACAGCCCTCGTATATGTAGTATAAGATATATAATTATTCCACATATATTTGTCGGTGTAATATACTATATACTATTCTATATATAATGCATATAATAAATGAATAGCACAGTCTTGTTATATAATTTATAAGGCATGGATTTGAAATTAATAGTAATATTTCTTTAATGACTGAACACATAATCCCTGTGATCAGTTTATCCTAGTGCCTCCTTTACTGCTCTTTTTCCTGAACCTGTGAATCTGGTGCCAGTCAAGTGACTCAGGACACACACATTCAGGGTGTTTCTAGAGAAGTGATGGAAAGGAAGCACCTAGACTCTCAATTACTGCTGGTGGTTCACCAGTTCCTGAAAGAACAAATGCTCCCTACTATGGTAACTTCCTATCACTAGGGTTTTTAATTGATGATGACAAAGCAAAACTTGGTTTTCTAGGAGCTTCTAGCCTTCAAAGTTTTCTGATTTATTCTCCCCATGACTTAGCAACAACTTGTAAACCATAGACAGTGACCTCATAATTCTGTCTAATTTCACTTTTCTCAAGAAGCAGCAGACTTTTGGCTAAGGACATACTCGTATTGTCACCTTTTATAAATCATTTGATGGCTTTGGCTGATTGGTGAACATGTTACTATCCTTCTCTGCTAAAAGATACATATATGACTCACCTCGTATTTTGGTAATAAAAGGAGAGATTCCACATGACAACCAAATCCCCTGCATTATTTGTTTTTAATGAGAAAAAAAATTCCAGTTTTGATCAGACAATAAACTGAAGCCTAACAGTGGAGCCTGGGAACATCCACTCTGTTGATTCAGATTGTGGAATTTAGGCAACATTCCCAGATGGGGAATTGGGTAAAAGAGGACCATTAGAACCAAGAATGGAGGAATTGAGGATCTAAGATTATATAGTGCCTCATCCAGGAACTAGAGTAGAAAGATCTTCAATGAAATAGCTCCAGCTTGGATAGAGAAGGATCTCTTACTCTCTCTCTATTCCTTTGTTGGTCAAATAAAGTTGGTTGTAGTCATGCTGTTGCTTTAAGACCCCAGCCTTTAGTGAGAGGTTCCATTTTCCCAGAGCAGTTCAAATGAACATGGAATTGAAAACAGATGTGGGTTTCAGCATGTTATTGCATAAGGGCAAATGGGGCATAGGGAGGGAAAAGAGGGGGAGGTGGCAGGGACCACGTGAAGGGACCTTCAGCAGCCCCAGGACTCTCATCACTCGAGGGGGTCTGAACTCCAAATTCCACCAGCCTGCACTCGGAAAATGAACTCCTAACAGAAAACAGATGGGAATGGACCTAGAGTTGGGGGAGGGGAAATAGAAGGAGGCCTGATGTGGTGAGGAAAGTTAGAGAGTAAGCAGTGTTACAAACGTGTAGAGTGTGGGTTTATTAACATTCCTTGTATAAGGAAATAAAAGTGCTTGAGGAGGTGATGGGAGTTTGGGGTGAGACCTGCCTAGAATGCCTCGAGCCTCCTGCAGACGGAATTCCCATTCTTTTTTGCCCTGCTGAAAAGAACCAATGATGTTAAGATGTTCCAACAGCAGGGAGAATCAAGCCAGTTTGCTTTTACTTTCTGCCTGGGAAACATCTCATCCAAACAGACCACTTGCTTTTGCAAATGCCAGTAGTCCTGATAAATCAAACTCACTGGAGTCAGCACAGTCCTCATGTTACTTTCCATCAGGGCTTTGTCTGAGCAAAGGCATGCCAAGGAGTGTCAGCTGTGGGGGCAGAGGGAGCCGGTCTAGTGCAGAGTCTGGATAATAATATCTCCTAGGTCTTTCCATCCTGGGAACCAGAGTTAATTCACTTCTGTTTTCTTCCACCAGTTTATCAGAGATTTGACAGTTCCCAGATTTGAATGAACCATTTTTCCACTTTAAAAAAATTTTTTTTAAAACAGCTTGAGCCTCCCTCCTCCTCAGTAAGTGAGAGGAAGAAGTAAATAGCTATAAGGCTGTGGTGAATCTAAGTACGATGACATTTGGGGATTTTGCTATGTTGGGTTTTAAGAGTGCTGAGCGAGCACTGTATGCCTAGGGGGTTATTTGGTCCTTGATTCTTGTTTGGCAAGATAGCTTTAAATGTTCTTCCCAGTACCCTATAATCATAAGGCAGTGGTTCTCAATGGGAGGCTGGGTGGGGGAGGGGTCTTGCCCCTTTGGAGACGTTGGTATTGTCCAGAGTAATTTTGGTTGTCAAAAATGGGAAGATGGTTACTAAGTTTTCATTGGTGGAATCCACAGATGATATTAAATATCCTACACTTTACAGGACAGCACCCCACAACAATAAATGTCTGCCCTGAAATGTCAATCATACCACAGTAGACAAAACCCGATTAAGGTTTTTATGATCCTTGTACAATTTGAGGACAAGGATGGTATGAATATATAAATGCAGGGTTTAACCTATAATCTTATTTTAAGGCCATTATTTTTAAAATCCTATGCACCCCCAAACAACTGCTGATAAAATAACAGTAATAGATGTTAATTGTATTGCACTATATGCCAGGCACTATTTCAAGCACTTTACATGTCAATACACTTGCTTTTTCTAACAATTTTATGGGATTGGTACGATTATTTTCCTATTTTACAGAAGAAGAAACTGAGGCATAGAGAGGTTTAGTAATATGCCTGAGGCCACACAGCTAGTAAGTGTAAGGCTGGCTGCATGAGTATTTAGCCTATCCAACTGCACAAGACCCGTGCATGATTTAATGCTCTGTCATTACTATCTTAACATTCTTAGTAATTTCAATCGATAAACTTGTGTTTTGTAATTAAAGCTCAATGGGACAATAAGTATAGGTGTGAGCAGAAGTGAGGATGTGCATTATAGGAGTCTGTTGTTTTTTGCTGCTCAGTTCACAAAGAGTAGATAGTATTCATGATGTCCATGGTCCGAGGGTTCCAGTTGACAGGCCTGTCATTCATGGATTCCAAAAGACTCAAAGCAAGTTCTACGTCAGCATGCTGTGTCAATGACTGAGGAAGGAAGGCCACCTACAATTCCGAGAGGCCACACTTCCTAGTCAAACCTGAACCCACATTGAAC
Organism: Craseonycteris thonglongyai; assembly: GCA_004027555.1. NCBI lineage: Eukaryota > Metazoa > Chordata > Mammalia > Chiroptera > Craseonycteridae > Craseonycteris > Craseonycteris thonglongyai. The sequence goes on from PVKE010005637.1 coordinate 22,361, forward strand.
TCAGAAAGAAGGCAATGGCATTCTAAGGCACCCTGTCCTATCCCTTCTTACTCGAGTTATTTCTCTGTATTAGCCAACAAAGGGACAGACAGGATGACCCAGAATTCCTTTTCCGTTCAGTTCTTTCTTACTCATGAAGGTAGAGAGAGAGTGTTGGTAGAATATTCAACAAGTTAAATAAAAACTGTTGTGTTAGTTTGGTGCTGCAATTCTACTATTTTGGTAAGAACAAAACACACATGCCTATATGAATATAAATTGTGTAATTTCAGTAATTCTACATACAATTAAAAAAAGGTTCTTATATTTGTGTTTAAACTGGTATTGCACAATATAAAAAGGATAGTAAAATTGTGCTAATAATGTAAAATTTTCATTTTTCTTTACTTACTGATATTAAATAACAAATTAAATGCCGTAAAGAGATTGTAGGAGAAAATGTTTTATATTTTAGTACACTTTTTATTTTTTAAAATTTTATTACATTTATTGGGGTGACATTGATAATATTATATACATTTCAAATGTATAATTCTATAATACCTCATCTGTATATTGCGCTGTGTGCTCACTACCCAACATGGTCTCCTCTCACCATATATTACCCTCTCCAACTTCCCTGCACCCTCCCCCTCTGGTAACCACCATATGAGTACTGTTGTCTAAATTCTTCAATGGCTATGAAGACATGGTACATCTATACAATGGAATTTTACTCAGCCATAACAAAAGATGAAATACCGTCATTTGCAACAACATGGATGATGGATCTTGAGAATATCATGCTAAATGAAATAAGTCAGATGGGAAAAAAGATCAAGAGCCATATATTTTAGTATCTTTAATGGCACATTCTTTCTGGTTTTTGTACAAGGGACCCTGCATTTTCATTTTGAGCTAGGCCTGCTAATTATATGGCTGGCTCTGAATGACAGTCATGATTTGGATCCTAGCAGTGTTGGTGTAAAATGTACACTCTTATCTGCTAGAATACCCATTTCCATTGTAGGTTCCAATGTGATCAAATGAGCTAGACTTTAAGACGATTGTCTCCATCTGTGACTGGAGGCCTCCCAGGGTACAAATGTCACCAGTCTGTTGGGGTGGTGAGGGTGGGGCCCATTTCCTCCAAGCTGCTATCTTTGGTTTTGGTGGGTGGTGAGTCTTACCCGAAGGGTTGCTTCCTGTGTAGCATGCTCAAAGCTATCTAATAGAGCAGCCAAACTCTTGTATGCTGCACTCCGATTCGTGTTTTTTGCTATTACACTTTCCAATGATTTATGTCTCTAGTTGATAGCAATCATAGATTTTGTTTTATTGATCCCTGTGGTTTTACATGTATTATCTAACTATACATCTATTATGTCAAATTAAATCTTCCCCATGTCTTTAAATGTTGGCCTCCTGAGTAAATGATGATCATAGGGCTCATAGAAGGAAGTGTGAATTGTTATTGGGACCAAAGTCTGAATGATTTCCTTCGCTTCCCCTCTGATGTAAAGGTGCTTGGCTGTTCTCTGTCAGATTTTCAATTGAATATCTTTTGTAAAGTGAAATATTTAGGGGACTTCCTGTGACTTTTAACATATTCAGCCAAGTTGACATCTATAGAAAGCCGCATTTTCATAACACTTCTTAATTTGTAGCATCTTGGCTTAAAGTCACTCACTGAAGTAACTTATAGAACCCAAGAGAATTAGTAGCATTTGTTGAAATAAGTGTAAATGGCCCAGAAATGCTTCACTCTGAAATATTCAAGGGTAAAAAGTTCGGAGTAAAATAATTTTTGAATGTTACATCTGTTGGGACATTTTGGTGTGTTGGTGATGTTACTAGTTTTATCTTCAATGCAAACTTCAGTGACATTGTTTAGTTTTCGCTTTAAATTGTTTTAAAATTCCAAAGGAAATTGTCAAAGAAAGACCGTTCTAAGAAATTTTGGTCTAATTCACATTTCTACATTTCAACATTGCTGAAAGTATCAATTCACTTACAGGAATAATTTCTGCAGCCATTGATACAGGATGTAAAGTGACGAATACACTGGCACACAGCTTCCTTAGGATCCAGGGTGTATGTGTCTACCGTCCAGATCCAGGGACTTAGAGATGTGGTTCAATACATGCTCCTTAAACATAGGTTGCTGGAATAATGGAGGGGAAGCAACACCTTACACTCTTCAAAGAATACATCTTCTTTAACTTCGCAGGAGACATACAGAGAACTATAGGGCCCTTTGGAATATGATTACTCCTTAAACGTAGGGTCTGTGAGCACATTTTGTTTGTGTACTATTTCTTTGACTTGATTTAGTTTTGCTTCCCTTTTTTATTTTTTGTTTTCAAACTTGTGTAAATCAAGCTAGCGGAGTGGTTGTCATAGCCCGTAGCCTATAGAGTCTTATATAACATAGTTTAATTCCAAGCACCTCTATTTTATTTATTTTTTTAACTTGGGACCATTTACCAAACCTCTCCAAACCTCACTCTACCAATGAAAATAAAAGTAATCTACCTACTCTATAGGAATGTTAAATGATTATATGGAGGATGCCGGAATAGCTCAACAGGTTGAGTGCTTGCCTTGCAACTACAAGGTCCCGGGATTGAATCCCAGCCTTGGCAGTGCAAACCCATATGATGAACTGCAGTGCAACTGGTGGCTGCCGGGATGGCAGTGAGGGTCCTTGCCTCCCATGAGGAAGGCTCCTGTTCAGTTCCCATCCCCTACAGCCCCACATCTACCTGTGTGGAGTGAAACTATGTCACTATTAATGATATACAGCTATGGAGACTGCTCTGGGCCCTTCCCACTTCTCTCTCTCTCTTTCCTCTCTCACATCTCAAACAATAAAATAAATCTTAAAAAAAAAAAAGATTATATGACAGAAATGTAATTGATGTACATGGTAAATGCTCACTAAATCAAGACATGGTATTAATGACATTGTAGGATTGCAATGCTGATAAAAGAAAAATAACATAGCTAATTATTTTATCCTTAAATATGAGGAAGAGCTATGCTAAAATCTGTCCAACTTCTGTTGATACCACCATAGAATAGCTGTCAATACACAACTGACAAAATAGTACCTTAATTTCAATAGTGTATTTAAAAATTTTTATAATTATTTGAATTACAGTTAATATTCACTATTATATTTGTTTCAGGTGTACAAAGTAGTAATTAGACATTCATATATCTTAGAGTGATTTTCTCAATAAGTTTAACTCACACCTGACACTCTACATAGTTATTACAATATCGACTATATGCCCTAAGCTGCACTTTATGTTCCTGTGACTATATTGTAACTGCCAATTTGTACTTATATCCTTTACCTTTTCACCAAGCCCCCAAATCCTCCTCCTGTTTGGCAATGACCAATTTGTTCTATGAATTTGTTTGTTTTGTTTGATCATTTATTTTGTTCTTAAGACTTCACATATAAGTGAAATCATATAGTATTTGTCTTTCTCTGTCTACCTTATTTCACTTAGTATAACTTCTAAGTCCTTCTATATTGTTGCAAATGGTAAGGTTTCATTTTTTTAATGTCTGAATAATATCCCATTGTATATATGAATCATATATATATATTTTTATCAATTACCGGTAGTCTTTTATTGGAGCATTTAATTCATTTACATCTAAAGCGATTATTGATAGGTACATAGTTATTGCCATTTCATTGTGTTCTGATTACATTAATAGTTCTTTGCCATTCCTTTATAATTTCCTTGCTCTCTTTTCTTGTAGGTTGATGATATTCTATAGTGTCGTGCTCAGATTCTTCTTTCTTTATTTCTTGTATATCGTGTAGATTTTGGTCTGTGGTTAGCATGTGCTTTAGATATACCAGGCCTTTTGTAGCAGTCTATTTTAAGCTGATAGCCACTTGACTCTGAACACATTCTAAAATTCCTACCATTTTTATTCACCCTCTCTATGTTTATATTTTTGTCATTATTTTTTACTTTGTGAGAGTGTGTGTGTGTGTGTGTGTATACTTAATTTACTGTTGTGATTACACATAATCTTTCTACTTTTTGCCTTTTAACCTTTATACTAGCCTTAGTGTTGGTAGATTCACTGATTTTATTGTATGTTTGCCTTTGTCAGTGAGAATTTCTTTCCTTTGCTATATTTTCTTATTCATATTTTTGACCTTTTTTCTTCTTAAAGAAGTATTGTTTGACTTTTCGGTAATCCCGGTTTTGTGGTGATAAACTCCTTCTTTTTCTTGTCTAGGAGACTCGTTATCTGCCTTTGACTCTAAATAGTAGCATTGCTGGGTAGAGTAATATTGATTATATAGGTACTTGCCATTCATCACTTCAATATTTTGTGCCAATGCCTTCTGTTCTCTAAAGTTTCTGTTGAAGAAGCAGATGACAGTCTTATGCGAGATTTCCAGTAGGTGACCAACTGCTTTTCTCTTGCTGCTTTTAAGATCCTTCCTTTGTCTTTAAACTTTGGTGTTTTCATTATGATGTATGTGTCTTGGTGTGGGCCTCTTTGGGTTCACCTTGTTTGGGACCCTTTACACTTCCTGGACTTGTATGTCTATTTCCTTTGCCAGGTTAGGAAAGTTTTCCATCATTATTTTTTCAAATAGTTTTTTAGTTTCTTGCTCTCTCTCTTCTTCTCGTACCATGATGATGAAAATGTTGGTCCAAGAGATCTTTTAAACTATCCTTACTAATTTTTTTTTCTTTTTGCTATTTTGATTGGGTGTTTTCTGCTACCTTATCTTCCAAATTGCTGATTTGATTCTCTGAATCATCAAATCTACTCTTGATTCCTTCTATTGTGTTCTTCATTTCAGTCACTGTATTCTTCATTTCTGACTGATTGTTTTTTATGTTTTCTATCTCCATTCTTAAGTTTTCTGTGTCTTTGTTGAAGTTCTCACTGGAATCATCTTTCTTTAAGTTTATTGAGCATCCCTAAAAACAGTGTTTCAAACTCTTCATCTGGTAGATTGCTTGTCTCCATTTTGTTTAATTCTTTTTCTGGAGTTTGTCCTATGTTTCTTTGTTTTCTCATTTGGGCTGCGCACGCGCGCACGTGTGTGTATGCAAGCAGGCACACCCTTCCTTTTTATGTATTAGAAGATGTGCTGTGTTTCCCAGTATTGGCAGAGTGGCCATATATAGCAGGTATCCTGTGGGGCCCAGTGGTGCAGTCTCCCTATTTACCTGAGCCAGGTGCTCCAGTGGTGCCCCTGTGTGGGTTGCTTGTGCCCTCTTGTTCTAGTTAAACCTTGATCACTGTTGGGTAGAACTGATCCTCAGTCTGACTGGCTATGAGGACTGTCTGTGACTACAGTGGAGAAGCTGTTGTATGGAGGCTGACCCCACAGGGCAGGATTCACTTTAGTGGATGGAGCTCAGGTGTCTGCTGAGTGTACCTTTTGGGTGTGTCATTTGTGGTGGCAATAGAGTGGTGCTCTGGTGATCTGAAGACAGTCATCAGGAATATTGGTTCTGGGACCTCTGGGGAGGGACCCCGGTGTAGGCCCAGTTTGGTTGCTGCCTGTTCTTGACCCAGGGCCGCCTGGTAGGAGCTACAAAGGGATCTATGGTAGGTAGCTGCCTCTTCTGGGTTTGGAGGCACCCCTAAGAAGAACTGCTGTGAATTGAAGCCAGCTGCCACTAGTGCCATTCTGCAGATCCCTTAGCGAGAGGTACAGGGCATGCTGAGGCCAGCTGTTGCTTGTTTGGGGGTTGTGGACCTTTTAGAGATTTTAGAAAAGTCTGCAGCAGGGTCTGAGGATGACCACTTGTGAGTAACAGCCACTGAAAGAGGTCCTCATCTATGTGTGAGTTGGGTGGGTCGGGGTCTCAGGAATCATAAGGGTGAGGTGGGTTTGATGGAGACTCAGATTGATGGCCCACCTCTGCCTGCAGGCTGGGTGATGGGAGGGCACAGCAAAGCAACAAAATGGTGGAGAGATCTGCCCCCTCCAGTCTTATCTGAAGCCAGACAGGTCAATTCTTCCCCTTACATTCCTGGCACTGTTTGAGCTGCTGCCCAGAGCTGGAGCTCAGCGCGAGTATGTGTTTCATTAAGTCCATGTGTGGGCCCTTTAAGAGGAAAGCCCGGGGACTCTAGCAGCCTTCCTTCTTATCCGGATGGAATCCCCACTGATTTTCACAGCTGGCTATTGTAGGGACTCCTCTTCCCAGGACTGGTGGTCTGGGCTGGGGAGTCTGGTGTGGGGCTGGGACCTCTCGCTGCTCTGGGGGGACCACCATAGCTAAGATCTCCCTCCTGATTTTTAACTGCCACATGTGGGTATGGGATCAGCTTGTTTTGTGTCTCTGACCCTCCTACCAATCTCAAGGTGGTTTCTTTATTTCCTTAGTTGTAAGAGTTCTGTTCAGCTAGTCTTCAGGTATTTCCTAAGGCTGTTTATTTATAATTTTATTGTAATTTTGATGTGGTTGTGGGAAGAGGTAAGCACAGCATTTATCTACTTCACCACCTTGACCAAAAGTCTTACAATAGTATGTTTCATTATAAAATAATACAGTACTTGGCCAGCCAAGAACCATATTGAGAGTTATTGGATTTGTTTACTTAAGGTAGCATTTACATTGTTAGGAAATTAGAAATTGACATTTTAAAAGCAAAATTTACATGAATAAATATATAGCAAATGTAGTGCTGTGATTTCTCAGTTCGTGGTTATAAGGCATTTCAAATATCTGCTTAGGGACCCTTGACATCAGAACATAGACAATAACATTCACATTAAGGGGAGTTTGCCTATCAATGTTAATATCTACTTTTCCCTTAGACTTGATAATACTGAGTTAGAAAAGAATATGTACATGTGATAGCATATTATCTATAATATCATGGATTAGCTTATTGGGTTTTTGTTTGTTTTTTGTTTTGTTTTTTAAATCAATCAAATTTTTCTAGGGAAGTATAAAATGAAAAAAAAAAAGGAAAGTCTTAATTTCTTTTTCCTGTTAACTAATATTTACAGCAGGAGAAACAAAACAAAACAAAACATCAACCAAGTTACATTTAGAATTATAATTAAACATATGTCACCTTTCATTCAATTTCTTGAAAACCATTTTTCATGTCTTAACCTACTTGATAGGAGAAACATTGAGTTTAGGTAGTTCCAGGAAAACTGAAGTGAAAAGATCAAGGTTAGGATCTCTGGATGATCCAGAAATACAAGCATAATGGAAATGTAGACACAGGTATTTGATTCCCTTTTACAATATTATGCACAGAAGATCATGACATTTATTATTATATTCATTCCTTTACTATAGGTCACTTACTCTGCAAAATCCTGTTTCCTGATATTTCTATGGCATCTGTTTTTTTACAAATATGAGCTGACTACTATCCTGGACCCCTGGAAAATGTGTGAATTTTCCGAAGGTCATCATAACTAGTATCTGCTAACTGCAGCTTGAGAGCTCCAAATGCAATACATCTTAGAAACTATGTTCTGAACCTTGTTTATCATTAATCTAGAGATAGATAGCCTTTTTCCGCCAACATGAAAACTCACGCATTAAAATCTATACACAAACACACAGGCACATGCACGCTCAAGTGTTTTGCTGAATCAGCTGAACTAAATGATGCGTTGGGAGGCAAACTGCCCTGTCAGTTACCCATCAGATAATTGATGCTGTTTATGATAGAAAGAAACTGGAGACTGAGAAACCAACAACAAAAAAAGCTTCCTTGGAATTGTGCTTCTGGGATTTCTTTTTTTTTTTTTTCCTGGAAGGAGGGAGGGAGTCAATGACTCAGTTTGATGCTACACTGACCTCACAAGAAAGCAATGCCCGATCCTGAGTTAAAGCTGAATATTCTGCAAGTAAATGTAATATTGAGACATACTTCACAACCATTTCCTGGCAATCAGATACACTTTATGAAGATGACAATGGATGCATTTGAACAGGAGAAAAAAAGAAACAAAAACAAACAAACAAACCAAAGAGATGGAATGTAGTATGAATCTTCTCAAAACTTTTTAAATGCAAACCCAAGAATCATACTGATATTCGGGAAACTGCAGAATGCTTCTACACTGTTAGAAATGTATCGTGGACAAGAGTTTTTATGACTATGCAATATAGGTTATACAACATTGACCATACAGTGTGACCATAAGAATATATTCAAAGACAAGTTAATGATAATAATAGCTATCATATAGTAACCACCTCCTATTGTGTTAGATACCTTATGTGATATAGATAAGTTAATTCTCACCATGGAACTAAAGGTTCACAGCATTACTCCCTTTGCAATTGTAGCATCTGAGGCTTGGGATTGATCATTTTTAAAAATGAATGCAGTAATCTACATGTTGTCCTGTGTTTGGCAAAACCATAGCACATTGCAATGTTAAGGAGGTCGAGCTGCCTATAAATATGCAGGTGAGGTAATGAAGACCCATACATCTTAAACAACATTAGCAGAGGAAAAGGTTGCTTCTTTGTAGGTTAAAAAAAAAAAAAAAAAAAAAAAGTCTTAAAATCTCAGCCTGGGCTCAGTTGTTTCCAAACTTGCTTTTCTATAAAGTCTGTGACGTAAGACGTAGGAAAGCCCTGCGTCACTGTTTGCTGTGCCTTTTGACCCACACCCCGTGCACAATCCAGCATTGGAGGGGTGAGAGCACTGTGAATCAGAACCTCCTAGAAGGGGCTTTTCACACCACATCGCCCTCCCATTTGATGAGACAGATTCTTGTGCTCCACGGAGCAGATGGAACTGAGCATTCTGTTATTTCAAAGAGGCTTCCGAGGACCTTCAGAGCACACAGCCAGGACAAGTCTGCTCACCTCTGTCCTTCACAAACACAAAGCCTCATGGGACAAAGTGCTAATTCACTTTGAAGTGTCCCCTCTGATGGCAGAAGGTGGCTTTTCGTTAGGCCTCAGGTGAGTCTCTAACATTCAAGCGTTTCCTTAGAACTTCCTCACTTAAGGCCACCAGAAGACCTTTCCTGTCAAGTTCCATCAGAAAATCTGGTGGCATACCCCACTGAGGAACTGCCATCTTGGAAGCATTCAGAGAGAGATGGCGGGCAATCTGAGGAAACGAATATAGAAGGGAGAGGATCTGGATTTGATATTCGTACATCATCTGAAATCAAAGGCCTTACATACAAATTTTTCATGCAGGACATTTGACAGTTGTAGTTCACATTTGTGTGTGTGCCTGTGGATATGCACATGTGCATGTGTGTGGGGAGGAGAAAGAGTTTAAATGTGCATGACAATCATGTTTAGCGTTTCTAAGATTGCTTTCTTGTTTTCCAACTGTTTCTTATATACAGCTTCCTATTCCTCTTAATAAGTGTAGTTATACACTTGCATTTTGAGGACAATGAGCCAAATGATATTAAATTCTTGAATTAAATTTTTTTTCCTCCTGCATGTGTCCAAGTATTAATGTTTGTACAGAGACATTATGTCCTTATTCAAAGAAAGAAGACTGGGTATAATTTAAAAACAATGTTGCCTCCATATGAATCCCAGGAACAGTAACGTTAATGGCAGCTCTACTGCTTCTACCTCTCATGTGGTGTGTCCTTTCTTGGTGACATTTCTGGTTTTAGCTGGTTATGTAAGGTCTGCTTAGCCAACTCTTCCTTGATGAGCGATTCTGTGTAATGGGCATGGTGTGTGTGTGTGTGACTGGGATCACACTGAAATACTAGAGCCTTCCCCACTGGCTATGGTTAGCGAGAGAATAGTCTGTTATGGCATTTTTCCTTATTAGAGTATTATTGCTATCCTTCCCTTTTAAACCTGGAGGACATTTAAATACATTAATAGTGATCATGTGATTGAATGACCCCAGGGTCCCTGATAACTTCTATCACTTACTGAGCTTCTATCCCATGACAGAAACCTAAGAACACAATCATATTTAATTTAAAAACCTCTAAGACCACATCCCTGTTCAAGTCCTGTGTTATACCGTAGATAAAGCATCTAAGGTTTGTATATAAGAAACTATCCTAAGACGGCACAGGTTGAGGCAAATTCTGATCTGTTCAACTTAAAAGTCCACTCCATCCAGCCATAGACATGAATATCATGAACTTCATTAATCGTGTTTGCCCTAAGTGTTTCCTGAGTACTTCTCACATGATCGGCACTGTTCTAGACACCAGAGTATGATAATGAATAGGAATAGACAATCCCGGAGAGTCACACGTGCCCAAATTGCCTGACTGAACTCTGTAGCACATCACCTCCGCGATCCCTACCATGCTTCTTGGCACCGTCCAGACCCTGTTCTAAATGTACTGCTAAGGATTAACAGTCCTCTGTGACTTAGATTCAGTAGCTTTGATTTCCTATCAGTCCCTTCAGAAGAGGATAAAATCATTCCTACGGGGTCCCTAGAATTTCCCGTTCATACTTGTGATCACGACTTACAGTTCTGTGCAAGCAGAAAAGTTATGAATGGCTCTTCCCAGTCCTTTTCACTCCTCCCACCTCAGGCTCCCAACAGGAGCAGCTGTTTCCTATTACCAAACGGGCTGACAAGGTGCTGGTCTGGAGCAGTGTCTCTTTGGCAGGTAATTTTGATGAGGCCCAGAAGTGAGGGGGTGGGTGTCTCGGGTGGGTTTCCGGTCCTGTTATCAGCACCGTCCGGCACCCCCAGACATGGCTGCCGTCTGTACAGAGGGCTGATTCCTGGCGCAGGGCCCTTGTTTGCTGAGAGCATCAGTCATCTGTCAGGGCTAATTCATTAACTTTTTCTACTTAAGCAGAGAGCTTGGACATGAGGCAAACATCCAGCCTCCCTCTGGCAGAGAACTTGGATCCTGAACATAGAATAACCCTACCAGTTCTAACTGGAAATTCATGTTTTGATTTTTTTTTTTTTTTTTGGTAATTTTTGTTCTTGATTTAGGAAAGTGAAGTCGTAATTCCAAACATTAAGAAGTAGACTGATTGCATACAGAAAGGAAGCAAATGCTGTGGGAGGTAAAAGCCTGTGTGTGTGTGTAATGAATTCCCTTCACAGCCAAGCTATCTGCAGAAGAATGAATCCAGTGATATTTCTGCACAGGGAACTTTCACCTATGGCTTCAAACCAGATTTGATATTGCCCTTGATTTTCAACAAAGCAACAAAGCTCAGCTAAAACCAACTGAACTTCATAACCTGGGTACTATTCCGCCTATTGGCCTTCTGATGAGTATTTCCAGGAAGTGGCTTTCCTTGTACTCAATTATACTGTTTAGATGCAATAAACAGCTGGGACATTTAATACGATTTATTATTAAGCAAGAAATTGTTCTTGCCCTTAATTGCTTTGCTAGATTTGAATGCTTTCTTTTTGTGAGGAACACCGTATGTCAGGAGATTGGGTGCTTCTTCCAGCTCTGTGATTAATAATAATACTAGCAATAACAAAACATAACAGAGGCATTTCATATTAAGTAACATTTAACATTAACAATATCAAGCTCTTACTCTGTTAATATAGAATAATGTGTGCATGTAACCTACAATGGCTGTCTGGAAAGTATCCAGCCATGTAATATGAAAAATAGGAACATTTATGGCTGGATTTTTCAAGACATACCTCACACTCTCTGCCTTCAACTTCACCACAACTCTGATGAGATAAGGTATTATTATCACCCCTCATTTAGAAAGAAGAAAATTGAACCTTGGAGAAGTTATATAATTTGTCCAAGGACCCTACTTTTTAAAATTGTGAATGTGCAATTTATTGCCAGGTTTATCTGTGCCAAAGCTCTTATCCTCTGGGTACAGCCTGTCTTAACAGTTACTGTATAACCTTGGAAATGACATGAGCTCACCCTTCTCATATGTAAAGTAGAGGTAAGGATAGGCATTGCAGGCCATATTAGCAAGTTTCTTTACAACTTCATGATCCTTAAGAAAAACAGGATACTGTGGCAGGCTCTAACAGGTTATATGAAGCTTACATTGCTAGTGATGATGATTACATAATGAATTTACATAATTTACAAAACTCATTTCATGACTGCCATAAACTGAAATTTGTGTCCCCCCATATGATGAAGCCCTAAGCCCTAATGTGATGGTCTTTGAAGGGGGGAGGGCCTTGGGAGATAATTAGGTTTAGATGAGGTCATGAGTGTAGAGACCCTATGATGAAATGAGTGCCCTTATAAGGAAAAGAGACCAGAGCTCAATCCCGCATCTCCTCCTGTCCACCCTTGTAAGAATGCAACAAGAAGACAGCCATCTGCAAGCCAGGAAGAGAGCTCTTACCGGGTACCTTTTTCTTGGACTTCCCAGGCTTCAGAACTATGAGATATACACTCCTGTTGTTTAAGCCACTCGGCCTACGGTTTTTGTTACAGCAGCCTGGGCAGACTAATGGGTATTATTTCATACTACTCCTGTTGTACAGATGAGAAAACGGAGGCTCCTTGATTTACTTGCTCTGAGACTCGCCTGCACCTGCACATGTCTTTATGTGCTGCACCTCACTTCAGTGTTCTCATCCCTCCACACTGTTTACAGCGGAGTGTGTGATAAATTCTGTGTATGTGCTGTTCTATGGAACTTTAGACTGTTGTAGCTAAGTCTTTCCAGGTAGCCACAGTGTGCACCCCGCCTGACAAATTTCTTTCTGTATTCAAGTGCCTTGTTGCTGGTTTCACATGGAACTTACTGGGGCCCTAACTTCAGAGATGAGTTGTAATAAAGATCTGGGAACAGAAACTAAATAGAACTTTTACTTATGCTTCTCTAGTTTTTGTAAAGTTGAGAAGAATCCTTTTATTTGGCAGGGGGAGGGTGGTTGGTGGAGCTCAGAAATTTAAGTTCCAAGAATCCTTTTTTCTTAGTTTCTCTTGCCCAGATACACAAAGTCTCCCACCCCCCTCAGCCCTGGTTACTCTCTTTTCAGCGGAAATCTATGCAGCCTGGCCTTTTCAAACCATTAGAGTAGTAGAGTTTTGTCTTGAGTGGAAGCAACAGACTTGGGCAAATTCTCCTGAACACTTTCATGGCTGCCTCTCTAGGTTCTGGTCAGGTGGCCTCTTTGTATAAGCGTCTGGAGATGTACTTCTTTGAGACCAACTTTGTGATCCAAATACCTATCCTAACTTTATTCCCATGCACATATATGTGTCCGTACTTAGCACTGACAACAGATGTAGATTTTCTCGGTTAAGGCTCCATTCATGAAGTCATTTGAGAGGTCTCTGACATTTTCAGTGTCTTGATCCCGGTAGGTATGAGAAGGATAGAAAGAGAGAAGGCAAGAAGCCTGGGGCTAGATTAAGGTGACCAGATTTTAACATTGGTAAAGCGGGACACCATTGACCGGGGGGAGGGGGTTCTTGATTAAAAATTTGGTCTATCTCCCGCCGTTTCCTAGCTTGTCGTGCATTCTTTCCAAAAATCGGGACTTTTCTAAAACGCCGCAGGATGTGGGACAAATTGTTATAAATCGGGACTGTCCCTCCAAAAGCGGGATGTCTGGTCACCCTAGGCTAGATGGAACTTTCTGTCTGGAGGGAGGTCAAGCATGTCAGGAGGGCTTGAGAGAGGTGCTCTTGCTCTCTGTCTTGTGCCCCTTCAGACTCTTCTGGAAGACTAATGGTGTCTCTCTCACTGAATGTGGTCAAGACAGGACAGCACCCACATCAGCATTTTGTCACTTCTCCCTTCCCACTGTTTTATCTCTTACCCCAAAACACATTTCAAATTTAGTTGGGGGTATGACCCTTGACCCCAAACTCTGAGCCAGAACCCATTTAATATTCCATGATGTCTTTGAAGAATTGACATAGCCTAGAGGGTCCAATGACAGATACTTTCTGGTCTGGGCTTAATTCCTTTGCAATCCATCTCCTCTGCTTTGACACAATGCCTTTGGGGAAGTGCCCTTCTTAACCAGCATAGACAGTGAAGCTAAGTGGACAAATTGTATGTCATCCCCAAGAGGTTCCCCAGCCTGGGGGAGTGAGCGAAACTCAACTTTGCAAACACCCACACTTCTTTCACACCACACATTAAAATGCTGGCGTATTTGACTCATCTACTTCTTCAGATATAGATAAAACAAGTGGCTGGCAGTTAGCTGTGTGGGAAGGGTTTGGTTGAGGAGAATATATAACAGATGTTGCAAGTGATAAAGAATGAGCTTATGACAAGATTAGAATAGGGACACTTAGAAAATTTGGACTGTGTATGGTCATTGGGTCATTGACTGGTGGAACACTTATATAGAAACACACACAGAAACACATATACACCAAAAGTCTCAAGACCTAGACTTTTTTTCTCTTTTCTATATTCTTTTTCTTTTGCACATACCCATCCATCATTTTGTCATTTTTTTAACTTCATATTATTTTTAATAACTTCATATATTGTAGAGTTAGTTCTATTAATAACATTAAAACTCGATCTTGGGAGACCAAGCACTACTATTTGATGTGTAGTCATAAGTGGTTTGCTTCAGGAACTCTTCAAAACATCTTTCTAATGTGCTTTAAAATTCGCAACTAACAATCCACTTCTTTGATTTCATATTCTAATAGTAGTAGGAATTTAAGGAAGTGGTCAGCCCTTAGAATAGTTTAGATTCAAATCCTTACCAATCATGTAATATTTACCTTCATTTGTGAAATGGAGATAATAAAGTAATAGTTACCCACTTCTAGGGTTACTTTAGGGATTAAACGAAATAGGGTCTCAAGTGCTTAGCACTATGCCTTCCTATTAAAGTCAAAACACTTCTGAGTGCATATGAAATAGCCGTGCTTGGTCTCGTAAGTGAATAAACTCTGGAAAGGGACTCAGAGATCACTGAGGAATGTAACAATGGGGGTGGTAGGTTGGTAGGTAGGTAAATGTCATGATGAAATTGGGTATAGGAACAAAGTGCAATCTTATTTCTTGTCTCCTTTCAGGGAAAGGGAGAAGATGGATTTGGTTGGAGCAGAAAGCATCATTACAGGTGGTATAGCAGAGAGAGAGAGTGCGGAGGGGCCTGCTGGCTCTGAGCTTAGGTGATTCTGTGACACACATGCAGAATTGCATCTTTCTCCTTCCTGTGAACACACTAGAAGGTGGAAGACAGCACAAGTGATGAAAAAGAAGTTATAAAATAAATGTGGTGCATTTCTTTTAGCATCAGTTTCACTTAGAACAAACAAACAAACGAAAACCACTTTTGTTTTGAGAGAAGAGGTAAGTACTTTAACTGGCAAGGGATCTAGAACATTATTTATATATTAAAACACATAAAGATGTATGACGGTATACACTGCAAAACTGGCATGTATTAAAAGTTAGATTTAAATTTTAAATCTAAAAATAGGAGAGTTCAAAGATGTATTGGATGGAACTAGGGATAAGGATTTATTGCACTGGCACTTAGAAATACTTAGAAGGTCAGATTGAAGAATTACAAATAAGGCTAATGAGACTGGAGGATTTTGAATATGAAGAAATATGAAAGATGTTTTGCAAGTAGCTATATAGATATTCTCTGCAGAAAATTGATTGTAAGGGCAGTGTTATAAGGAAAAAAATATTAGTAATGAATTGCAGTGTTCTGTGTCTAAATTATATGTAGCTAGGCAGTCAAGGGGCTAGGGAGGTGAGGGAGAGACGAATTCAATGGACGTTTTTGAAGGAAAAGTCATTATGACTTGACAGACTAATAAAACAGGAGTGAGGTAAAGACGGATGTAAAAAACAAGATTCCAGGTCTTCAGACTTGTGTTACCAGACTTGATAGTACCTTTGACAACTGCAAGGGAAATAGGGAATCATCTCATTTGCTACTGCTTGTTGCTGTTTTCCTTGCTAACATAGTGTTAGGAAAGGTAAAAACTGCCTTCTCCATTCAGAGCCCCTTGTTACCCCCACCACCACCACTCCCACCCCCCTTCAGGCTAAATCAATCCAGCTTCCTCTTAAATGAGTGTTGTAGCCTGAAGTAGAAATACTCTGAATTCCGCTTGCAGTGAAGGGTTTACTTCACTGCACAGGAGAGGTTAAATCTCCTGACTTAGAATTTTGTGTGTGGTTATTTGAAAGAAATCAGAGATGAGCATCTCCCTGAGCTTAGGAGATTGGTTTCCCAGAGAACCATCCGGAGTCAGATTCCTGTACTGAACAACCTTCTCGTGGCTTCCCATGGACTACTGATAGCTGGAGAATTTTCAAATACCAACACTATGACTTCTGTTTGTAATAGAAAAAAAAATGCAAGTTTTGAGGAAAAAATGCAAATTTTGAGGGTTTATTACTAAGCACTGAAGGATAAGCCTCTGCATTCTTCATCTTGAATAAAGGTTGCTCTTCCCAGTCCTTCTCAGCGCTGTTGGTTTTCTGGGCCACATGTTTTTTTCAAGAAGCTGTTGAGGTAGAGAAGAAAAGACTTCTGTCCATAGCCACCCTCCTGAGGTATGGAGGCCAGCTAGCAAATCCTGCATTCATATAAAGGCATAGAAACATCAGTCATTTATTCATTTGTGGTTTACAAAACACTTACTGAGCATCTACATTTGCACGACACTGTTCTTTATGTGGTGAAAAATTACAACAAACAAAAAACCACCGGCTATGATACCTGGTTCCTTTCCTCAAGGAGACAATTTTAGAGAGTGAAAAATGATGGATGATATTACGTCCCAAGTCAATGGCACAGCCGTACCATCTGAATTCTCACTGGAGAGGCTGATGAGTAGAGAGAAAATCTGAACATGCAAGTGCCAAGTGTGCATTTTATTTACCATGGAGGTAAAGAAAAGCATGCAGGCAAACCAACTGAGTGTGCTAGTCCAGGTGGAGTCTACAGGACTTGGCTGAGAATTGAGAAATGAGAATTAAGGTGGACAGAGTAGATTGAGGCTTTATGATGGAGTGCTTTGAATGCAGGGTGAGAGCTTTCTCTTCTTTAATGAGGAATTATGTTTCAAGGAACTGATTTCTTTTCTTAACTGGCAAAACTCTGAGGCCCAGATGCTTTCTACTGTCCTGTTCAAAGTGAATATTCTTTGATTGTACAAGAAAAGCAGAATTTATGATTAATCTGGGGAAATGGGCAGGAAACCAGAAGTAGGACACTAATGTAACCCAGCCAGCTCTGATAAGTTTTATACATATATTAACTGATTAACCTTCATAACAATCCTTTATAATGAACAGAGAAGATATTGTCTTATTTCACAGATGACTACATTGAAGGCCCTAAGAGTTAACTGACTTGTTAAAAAAGCTATGCATAAGTTAATAGGACAAGCCCTTACTGAGACGCAAGCTTCTTCACTCTCTTTATATTTGGCATAATAAATCCATCCTGTTCCAAAAAGCCACCAATCAGACACACTCTAAAATATTTGGTAAAATGTGGAATTTTTATTTTGAATAACAGAGTGGCTGTTATCTTGATTCACAGAGGCAAGAGTGGCTGGGAAGGATTATGTAAAATCCCTTGGCAGAGACTTTTTAAAAATAGAGGAAATATCTGTTGACTTTCTGAATACCACATCTTAAACAATTCTGTACATTTCAGTGTCTTATGATGAAGAGCGATTACTTGAAACCTAGTAAAAATATAGCCAAGCTCACTTAGTGCTAACTTTACTCCCTTCTAGTAAGTGATTAATGTATAATAAAGGCAATTTATTTCTTTCAGGCCCATAGGGGTTGAGTGAACAATCATTGTAACACTTCTGTGTTCATGAGACCAGGGCCACATCTATTATTATTACTAGAAGCTGGATGTCTCATCACCATGGTAAATTGACAGCTGATACTCTCACCAGGTTCTGTGCAATATAACCTCTCTTCTGGTCTTAATGTAAGAGGCAAAGGACCCCTGGCATTCTGATGAAAGACTTTTGATTTTGAGAGATTTTTAGTTCAAGTAGACTGAGTTTCTTCTGGAGTCTTATGAAGACCCTTTAGAATTGCTCTTAATTGCTTCTCCCCAGACTTCTTGGTTATAAGATTAAAAAAAATTCCTTCCACTCTTCCTCTAACCACTCTATACTGTGCCAACCATTAGGGGCATACAGGTATAGACGGAGGGGCTACATGCCTGGGTGACAGGGGTGCATCCTCATGCTACCACAGGGAGAGAATTCTATTCACCTGGCAGCTGTGGACTAAATAGTGACAGAACTACTTCGCTGCTGGGAGGCAGGTTCCCAGGACAGTCAGGAGAGATTTCTTATCTGTTCAATTTCTCTTCACTCCTTATTTTCTTCTTGCCCTGTTTTCCCTTAACAAAATTATTTGTTCCCACCTCTTCTGATATTCTGCCCTCTCTGTACTCTGGTCTCTCCCTGGATCCAGTCAACCATCAGGAAAGGCCCTTTTAAATCATTTTCTCCTTATTGTGGATTACAGGAAGTGCAGGGCCGACATAAAAAGATTTGGGACATTGGGAAGAAAGTGTCTTTGAATTTGTCTGTGATTAACTTGTTTATTGAAGAGGTGAAGATCTGCATTTGGATATAGAAAACAAAACATGCTCTCTTTTTTATTTTTAAGATTTATTTTATTGTTTTTAAAACTGATTTTTTTTTTTTTTTTTTTTTATCTTTTCACATTTATAGAGAGAAATTATCTTTTTGTCTTCAGTACATATTTATTTCTATTTTACTTTTTGACAGATAGAGAGAGAGACAGAGACAGAGACAGTTAGAGAACCGAACTGTGGGAACTCCCCAGTTCAGCACGTGGGTCCTGCCTGGGCCGGAGCCGGGATTCCATCCTCGGTCCTCATGGCCTCAAAGCGAGCGCTCAACCCGCTGAGCCGTCCCGGCTTTCCCCATATTGTTTTTAATAGACAAACGGACAGAGAGAAAGTGGAGGGCCTAGAGCAATCTCCACAGTTATACATCATTAGTTTTCAACATGGTTTCATTCCACACAAGGTGGGTGGGGACCACGCAGGGCAGAAACTGGTCTGAGGGCCTCCCACATGGGAGGCACACACACTCAAGCCAGGGGCTGAACTGGGGGGCGAGAACTGAACCATGGGCTTCCCACATGGGAAGCACAACCCAGTTCAGCATATGGGTCTGCATGGGCTGGGGCCTGGATTTGATCCTTGGTCCTTGGGGCTGCAAAGTGAGCGCTTAACCCACTGAGCCATCCCAGCTTCCCCCAGACTGTGCTCTCTAAACAGCTGTTTTCAGACATGCTCTGCACATCCCCTTTCCCAGACTCTTTGTGGCTCACACATATTTCATAGATTTATGGTCACTTTCAGGCATGTCAATGTCCATTTAAAACTTAAATTTCACATTCAATTTTACTTTTTTCCTTTATCCAAATTCAGGCTTAACTTATTGTTGACAGAATGCATGTGTGCACACGTGTGTGTGTATGTGTGCATGTGGGGGGGTATTTAATTTTCTGTAATTTCTTTACTTTGTCTCTGCTGCTTTTAGCTTCTCAGGGAGGGGAAGGAAAATTTAAGGCACAGAGGCGAGAAGTTGTGTACAGGTGCTAAGTTCATCCACCCACGGCTATACCTTCTTCTTGTCTGCAGTGCAGCCTACTTCCCAGCTTCCTGCCTTAGGAATGATCCAGAAAAGAAGCAGTTTCCAAGAGTCAGGAATCCAGCAGCAAATTAGCTGAGTAGTTCTGGATCAGGGTCTCTCAGGCGGTTGCAGTCATGTTGCAATAACTATGTGTGGTGTTAGATGGGTACTAGATTTATTGAGACAATTCAGAAAGTGTATAAATGTCTAATCACTATGTTGTACACATGAAACTAATATACTATTGAATGGAAACTGCAGTTGAAAAAGAAGTTAAGAAATTAAAATGAACAAAAAATATTTTCATAGATTCATGGAATACCAGACATAGAAAAGATCTTAGAAATCATCTAGTCCAAATTCCCACTGAATAGACAAGGAAGGTCTTGACTGCCAATGTTAGAACTGGGCTAAGCAACCATATTTTCTCAAGTACAATTATACCATTCCACTTTATCCAGCGCCTCTTCAGGACAAGCGGTCTTCTTTTGTCACCCAGCCCTTGAAACTTGTCTGATTTGGCCACCTAAACGTGAGCCAATCTGGCTCCTGAGATGAGAGTCAATGATTGTGAATGTGATGGAAGAATCCACGGGGAAAGGAAATCTTTACAATTCTTTCCTGGAACCCTATCATGAGCAAAGTCATCCTGGTCTCCCAAAGCTACCGTGACCAGCCACATTCTTTCAGGGGTCTCCAAACTACGGCCCGCATCCGGCCCGCAAGCCCCCCTCATCCGGCCCGTGGAGACCTTTTTATCTGAATAAAATAATATTAAATAAATAATTAAAAACAACATCTATGTTTTGATTCTTTTTTATTTGGATCTCGAGTGTGTAGTCGGCCCCCAAACTGCTGTTTGATAGTTAATGCGGCCTGCGGGCTAAAAAGTTTGGAGACCCCAGTGTTAGATCATTCAAGGAACTCTGGCATAATCCAAAGTGACAACTTCCTTTGTACAAAAGAAAAAAAGAAAGCCCAAAACATTGAAGAAAGAGAAAGACCCTTTCTTCCAATAATGACTAATAGAAATTGTTTCCCCTCTAAATGCAGTTTTATTTTCGAAGTTGAGCTTGCAGAAACATGGGCAGATTATGAGACTTTGTACAGAGAAAGTGAAACACAGTGGCTCAGACTTAGTGCTGAATTAGGATATTGGCTTTCTTTGGGGAAGTGTGACCCTTCACGGTGTATAGTTATATTCTTTTAGTTGTCACTGGATACCCTACTATTGGGTGGCATTTTGTATTGGGAGGTATGAACTTGAGTTATGAAGTGAACACATATTTGTTCCTAAAGTCTAGAAGCTGATTGAACTGTGGTACTTCAAATCTTGCAAAAATTGTCCTATAGAGATGAAAAAAATGGGATATTTCTGAGTTTTAATCACACTAAATTTTGTGCTTACCGTAGGTCTTTGCTCCAAAATTTGCACATGCATTTCTAAGAATAAATGGGTACAGTGTTATATGTCTATCAAAGATTTCCAGGAGATTCCAGGATAGCTCAGCAGATTGAGCACTTGCCTCGCAACAGTGAGGTCCAGGGATCAAATCCCTGCCCTGGCCTGTGTAAACCCATATGATGAGCTGCGGCACAACTAGTACTGCTGAGATGGCAGTGAAGATTCTCACCTCCCATGTGTGAGGTCAGGGTTCATTTTCCACCCCGTATAGCCCCACATCCACCTGTGTGGAATGAAAACCATGTCATAACTAATGATGTACAACTATGGAGACTGCTCTGGGCCTCCCTCCCCCCTTCTCTCTTTCTCTCTCTCTCCCTCTCTCTCTCTCTTTTTCCGCTCTCAAAAAAATAAAAAAATCATAAAAAAAAAAATAAATTTGTTTTCAGACTCAGCACCTCCAAGGGTCGTGTAACTCCATGGTGCATGCAGTGCCCCAACTGGGAAAACCGAAGGTTACGGAGAGTATTGTCATTTTCTAACATCAAATAACTAGTAATCAGCAGACTTGGGTCTTAATCTAGGTTTTATGATTTGAAATTTCATGTGTTTTCAATACAGATTGTTGGCCACAGAAATATGAAAACAGTGTATTAGTTTAGACAGCCGGATCACTCTTTCTTTTCTTTATTAATGGTTCAGGAAAGATCAGTTCTACTGAATTTTAGCTTTTAATGTTTAAATTTAGTATAAAGAATTCAAATAATCCTCCATTTTTATATCTGTGGAATAAAATGTCTACCATAAATGTTGGGCTATTACCCCAGTATTATAAATAAGGACTATGCAATTCAAATACTTCCATGATTTATGTGGGTTCATTGGCACTCATCCATGACTCACAATTCTGGGTCAGCAGTTCTAAATCTCTCCAGTCCCACCTCTTGGCTGGGGAGTTCCCAGGGTGGGTAGACTTCAGAGCCAAATATTCCCTGACTTAGTTTAGAGGCTGATTCATCACTCTGGTATGAAGCTTGAGGACCAGCTAGTTTAGGTGGAATCTATTCAGCACCTAGGTTAACAGAGAACATAAAACAGATTCACACACCTTGTACATGGATGTAACAAAATTAGTAAGCATTCAATTTACAAAAGGTTTGAATCATATCTCTAATGTAGTCATTGGTCATCTGCCTAAGACCTCTGAAGGACAGTATTGGGAAGGCAAGTTGGCTTGCTTATCACTGTTGACTTATGTTGGCTGGAAGGTAAATCTTCACTGAGAAAATGTATACCTGGAAGTTGAAGTCAGTCTATCTGTCTAGAATACCCCTCAGTACTTACACTATAATGGTCCCTTACATAGGCTGCCAACAAGAGACTCACTTCAGATCAAAAGACACACACAGACTGCAAGTAGAGGATGTAATCAAGATTTTTCTTATCATTCTGTTAGCACTTAGCTGAAACACTCTCTATTTGTTTCAATGTTCATATAATTGCTATAAAAACCTTCAACCATAATTTGAGTGATTCATTTTTTATAAGTTTCTTTCTCAATGAACAGAATTGCCAATTAAGAAATAGGCAAATAAGATGCAAATAGACAAAGAACTAGGGTTGAAAATGTCTTCTGAGCTCCCTAGTCAGTTAATTTTTGCCTTTCACAATTATATTAATGATGATTTTAATTCTGGCATGCAATATTAATAATGTATGATGAAAATAGTATTAATTATGCTGACACAACCTTAATAAAGTATAAAAAAGTAACTTTACATCCATCCTTAGAAATGGGTTATTTATGTATGATGTCCGGTGGGTACTTGATTTATCAGTGATCACTTTGTAAGTTATATAAATGTCTAATCACTATTTGTACATCTGAAACTAATAGAATATTGTATGTCAACTATACTTGAAGAAATAAAAGCTATTTTAAAAATCTAAAAAAAGGAATGGATTATTTAATGATTTAACAGTGGTAGTCATCCATCTAAAATTATACAAAAGTATGATTCAAACTGGAGGAATTATGCTGTAAAGATGATTAATAAGATCATCTTGTCTTTTTCCAGCCATATTACCAGTAATATACAAGTAACTACAGGCTATAGTGAATAATTTGACTTGTTGTGAATAATACTGGATAAAACTCTTGAGAGAAACTGAATAAAACAAATGTTTTTATTTTTATAATGCATTTGACCCAAGGCCAAGAATTATAGAACTTTGCTTGGAATTACATTCTGTTATTTGCAAACAAAGAGTTCCCTTGACTGTTAGATTGGCAGACGTAATAAAATACTGTTCATAGGAGGCTATTTAATCTTAGCACTCTGAAAAGGTCCAGTCTATTATTGCTACTAAATTTAACCTCATGTGAGTCACACTACTGGGGCAGGAGGTTCACTGTTCTTCCCAGCACAGAACGTGAAAGTTTCTTCTCCCCATGGATTGGTTAACACTCACTCAGACAGGATCAACCTGATGAAGTTGATTCTGATGAAGGCTGGTCCTTTAGCTTCTTGTTAATAGTTCTTTCTGCAGTGCCTATTTATTTAGGCTCATGGTCCTGGGGATGTTTCTGCTTCTAAGGACCTCTGAGTCTAGTAGCAGGGAGAAATGCATAAACAAATGATCATGATAAAATGTGACTCTTATAATGAAGTCAACATAGAGTGCTAGGATGTTTCAGAATTCAGAACGCCTACATAGCTGAGGCTAGAGTTGGGGTCAGGTTGTCCCCCTTGTCTACTGCCACATAACACAGTATTCTAGAACGAAGTGACCTAACACAACTGGCATTTATTTGCTTTTGCTCTGGGTTCTGGGCTCAGGCACACAGTTCTTCGGCTGCTGTGTGCTGTGATTTCTCATGGTGGTTCAGCGAGGGTCAAAGAAAGACTTATTTACATACCTTAGGTGGGATTCCCAGCTGGGCATCTCAGGTCTCCTCCATGTGGCCTTCCCAGCAGATTAGTCCAGGTGTTTAACATGGTTGCTGCACCTTTCTGAGAGAGTGAGAACAAAACTGGCAAGAGCTCTGAACCAATGCTTAGCAGTTATATGTACAATGTCACATCGCCTGCATTTTATTGGAGAAAGCAAGTAACTGGGCTATTTCAGAATCAAGAGCGAGGGAAATAGTCCCCATCTCAGGATGGGAGGAGCTGGAAAGAAGTTGTAGTCACTTTAAAGGACCACAGGTGTTAGTTAGGGAACATGTCAACAAAGGTTTGTTGAACTGGATCTTGAAAAGATTTATGAGTTTTTATGTGTGCATGCATGCGTATGTGCGTGCATGTGTGTGTGTGTATGCGTTTGGGCAGGGGTATTCCAGAAAAGGCATGGAGCATTCATCATGCATATCAAGGGTAGGGATGTGACCAGAGAAGAAATACGACGAAGAAAGTGATGGAAATGAGTCTGGAAAGGCAGGCTAGCAAAGACTGTTATGGAGCTTATGTGAAAGGCTGAGTGATTTGAAATTTTTCCTTTAGGCATTGGGTAACCAGGAATCATTTTCACCTCAGTTTTCAGGTCTATGTGGCCTGGTGAGCTCACTGAATAAGAGTATGTTAAATATATAAAAGCAGGTTAGTAATCTGATCAGATCTGCCATTCTTTAAAAAGTAAATGTGCTAAGGTTAAGTAAGAGTGCTTCTCCCAACTGCCCTCGATCCAGGGGTGACTCCGAAAGGGTTTATGGTAATAATGCAACTTGGGTGGGATGGTGGCTAGGGAAAGATTTTAAAAAGCATCTCAAAATGAGGAGATTCCATTGCTGCATTGCTGTTAGCCAGACCACAAGCTTATATAGTGTTTACTACTTTTCATTTTTTTGGTGTATAGTTCTATGTGATTTTACCTTACAGATTCATGAAATCACTACTGAAATCAAAGTATAGAACTCTTCCATTAGTACAAAGACTTTCCTTCATGCTACCCCTTGATATTTGTACACCCCACTTTTGGGGGGGGGGGTTAGATTATATGAATGAGGTAGTGTTGGGATAATTATCCAGAAGAGAAGTGCCTCAGGGCGCTATGTCCCATTTTCTGGAACCCTTATGCATTGTATGTTATGAATCACACAAAGTTTTTGTGCCTTTCTATCCTGGCATTAGCTTGCTTCGTTAGGTGAGTGAGAAATTTGAAAGTGTTAGTTCCAAGCTTAAAGATTTATTTTGCTTGCATCTCTCTTTTGTTTTATGGGAAGTACTCTTATAGCACTTCCTGCCATCCTCTACCCCACTCCAAAAAAAGCCTGTCTCATATATTTACTATCACTTTATTGGCAGAGGTCATTACTTCAAGTGCTAATGATCTCTCAAGAAAGCCCCGTTTAGTGTGTGTGTGTGTGTTTGAGTGTGTGTGTGATGTATTTGAGGCATAAAGAATCACCACTCTTTTGAAAGCTCTTTTCCTTTCATTAATAACTCCTGAAAATAGAGTGATTAACGATGGTAGAGACAATGAGGGTAGAGTTGGCCATAATAGAGCCAGTGATTAAGAATGGTAGTGGTTAAGGATGATACAGGCAATGGTATAATTTAGTATCATCTAGAAACAAAATAATCGTGGCTAGTCACATTTACTTAATATGAACTTTGGACTATTATGGATAGTACTTGGTAGTGAATTAACCTTCAAAGGGCCCACCTTTCATTATTTATGCTAGTTTCTTTCTTGGCTTTTCATTAATCTGTGGGTTCATTGACTGTAAGAATGGAGACAAAGAAAGATATTTTTTCCTGAGAGAAGGGACAATGCTTTCTAGTTTGTCTCTTCCACAGGTACTCTACTTCAACTCTAGAGTATTTCCTACAATTCATCTTCATTTTTCCTTAATAGCTAATCCCCACTAAATGCTTAATAATCTTTAAATTAAACGTCCACTGTTCAAATTGCTGTGCGATGTCTGTCTTCTTACTTCACTCCAAATGCTATATGTACTAACTAAATGAAAGGCCTTTCACACTGTTCTATGACAATGAGAAATAATTTGACTTACATTTGCTTTGTTCAGTGGAACCCTCAAGCTTTATTCCAGGCGTTCCTAACTACGTTGTGCAAAGAACGGTGGTCAGTTCCTTGCACAAAGAAAGAAATAAAAGACATTACATGATAAGGATTTTAATGACAATAAATCATGAACTTGCTTGGAGACACACACACACACACACACGATGTTTATGTGGACTTGGGGATGGGTATAATGTGGGGTGAAGATAAGAACTTAATGCGGACACTTATCAATAGCAGTGAGTTAGTTTATACTGGTGACTGTCTCCTCTCTATTTATTATAAATGTTAGGCAAACATCATCTCAGCAGTCTGCTATTTTTGAAAACCTCACAGCTGTGGTGATATACTCCTGAGATGTTTAAGGCGATTCCTCTTGCAAGATAAAAATGTAGGCAGAGGGGAAGCCGGGAGGGCTCAGTGGGTTAAGCACTCACTTTGCAGCGCCGGGGACCGGGGATCGAGTCCCGGCCCCAGCCCGTGCGGAACCATGTGCTGGGCTGGGAGCTTCCCCAGTTCAGTTCTCTCTCTGTCTCTGTCTCTGTATATCTCTCTCTCTCTCTGTCAAAATAAGTGAATAAATAAAAATATATTTAAAAAAAATGTAGGCAGAAATGGAGCAGTGATGTCATGGTGCTGTGAGGAAGTAAGGTAGAAGGAACAGAGACTGTGGATTTGGAAGCAGCTGAAAAACAAATCAGTTGCATGCTGTGTCTAGTGGTTTCTAACATACTTGGAAGAAAACATCAATGCTTTTAGTTTGTATCTTCATTAGATTTTCAAGATAGGCCCTGAATACAGAGTTTAACAAGGTGCTTTGAGAGAAATGTCAAAAGAGTTTGAGAGAGCAAATGCCACAGTAAAGACTGGACATTTCAGTCCACAAATCTTCCAAACCTAACATAACCTTTGCATAAACTTATTAAAATGTCCTGCACTTGGCAGAGCTGTACTCTCACAGAAGGCTTTGCCATTTATGACTTAGTTTGGAATCTTTCCCTGACTTGGTATCTATTATTATTATTTTTTTTCTTTAACAAAACTCCTTGTCAATAGATCAAGTAATCGGGCTAGGGTGGAGGCTCTGAGAGGTGTGTTACTCACAGCCAGTGGATGATTGGGAGATCACTCATCTAACTGCTGAGTGAACCATGAGTCTGCTGGCCAAATATATGCTGGCCACATGTGAAACAGTATCTCCCTGCCAGACACCAACCATAGAATGTCTTCATTAATAATTTCATGAGTAGACGATGTGGAGAGATTAATCCCAGATATTCACACACTGGGTTTCAGGAGCAGCTCTGGCCAATCGGAGATGTTTTAGAAAGCCCCACCCTGCCTATAGATGTTGTCATTAACTATGTGCAATAGATGAACAGCATCTGTGAGGAAGATATAATAGAGCCCCTCAGCAGCTGTTGGCAGAGAAATCTCTGGCTGCTTTTCAAGGCTAGGAGCTTAGCATTGTCTGGAGGCTAACAGACAGCTTTAAAAGACAGGTGAACTCAGTCCCTCAGGGGCTGTCTAATTAAGGATGAATAGTCAGGTAGGGCTCCTGGTTTTTCCCAACTACAATACATTCAACCACCTCTTCCTTCTTTTCCTAATGAGAGGCTGGTGGTGTCTGTGGCTGATTCCATTTTGGTAGTTCTCAGCACACCATATACATTCAAGTCTGCAGCACAGTGGTGGGAATTTCAGCTACTTAAGTCAAAGGAGAGTGATATAGGCATGAGTAGTGAAAAAGCAAGAGGACAGAAAAGGCATCGTGCAAAATACAACCATTCCTACTCTCCTCAACTCACTTTTAAGGGGTAGAGATTTGAGAAGCCCTCCTTAAGAAATTTTCCAAATGGTCATTATGAGTTTTTCTTCAATAGAATTCCCTGAAGTCCAAGATAGAGATTAGATTCTCTGCACAGATTGGCTTGTTTCACAGAAAGTTCCGTTCTTGACCTTATTGTGTCTTTCAGAATTCATACTGCTTAGTTAAGCTTCCTTAGCAACTGGCCTGTCTGCCTACTTTTATTATATCAGTTACTATGCAATGGTGCATTGTTTGTTTAAAGATATGTCTCTCACATGGTTTTCTGAATAGCTTACTTGCTCATAACAGTCTCCTCAGCTGCTCAAAGAATGATCAACACTTAGAAAATGCTTAACAATGTTTGTTGGCCTATTAAATGTTGATGCTGACTCTGGTCAATTGAAGGAACCACTGTTCTGTTATTCCAACTTTCTTATTGTTTCCAACAATTCTTAAATAAAGGGTGTCCCAAAATTCACGCAAAAAGTAATTTTGATAGAAAACACAGGTTTATAATTAAAAATTGTAAATTTTCATTGCTCAACAATAAAAATGCGTTGTTCTTTCATGTAGTGCTCCATTTTTAATAACCCTGAACTGTCTGCTGTCACGCTGTCTTTTTTTTCATTGGCAACACTTTACCGCACAAATGACACAAGATTCAAATCTTGCGTAAATTTTGGGACACCCTTTATATCTTCCCAAGAAGTAGGGCTGACTGACTTAATATTGTAAAGGGATTAAGAACATAGAGGTTCTGAAATTAGATCTTGGTGGAAATCTCAGATAAAGCATCAATTATGCAATCTTAGGTATGTTATTTAAAATTTTTATGTTGCCAGTTTCTTTATCTGTAAAATGAGTTTAATAATATTATCAAAAGCATGTAGAGTCTTGTGAGAATTAGATAATGTATACAAAGTGCCTGGTAGGTAATAAACACTCAGTAAATATTAGCTATTATTTATGTTATTGGTATATTACTCATCAAATGTAGTAAACCATATCTCTGTCATTTTAAGTTTGGTGTTATGGAGGTCTGCCATATTTTACCAACTATTCCTTGTATGCATTGCTGAGCATGAGGAAAAATGTGGTATAGTCTTTCTCCAATTGCTCTTTCATGTGTAAAGACCTTTGAATTCTTTGGAGATGGTACATTAGAAAGCTGAGATATTTAGTTTATTTGTGGCACCAGCAGTAGAAATAACTAACAGGGGTTCCAGCAAGGATTTTAACAACCTGTAAAGGCCGCATTTCCAGACATTTTATCTCATCACCAAGAAATTTAGCTTTCTGTAGCAGAGGGTGGTAATGTACTTAGCTGTAAGGCTCTTATTTTCAAACAATTTGCATCAGATTCATCTGTGTTAGGAAGTGGAAATAAAAAAAATGGAGTCAGCTAAAACTGATTGTCTCCTTTCATTGGCTTATGGGATTCCACTCCACACAAACAACTACAATGCCAGCTGGTATTTCAGCTGGAAACATCTGCAGGACCCTAAAATCATTTCTTGCATCATTTTTTTCCTGCTAAATATTTTCTCTCTTCTGTTGGTGATTGCACTCATTGAAGAAAAGTGGGATTGGGAGAGAGAGACAGACAGTTATGGTGACAGATGGAATCGAATAATAAGACACAGAGCAAAATACTATAGAAATAAGGTGATTATTGGATAATTAGGACACACATTAAATTGATTAAAAATTTTTAGATAATCAAAGCTAAAATGACATAATGCAATGAAATCAGTTTCAAATGTGTAGACATCACCTAATATTTTTGCTACAGCTTACAATAAAATTTCTCAGATCCACAAACTGAAATAATTGATTAGTGATAGAAGGTAAAAACTCAATATTTTCATCTAATAGTTAACTGATACAACAATGCAGAAGTATCATATTTTAAGAATATAGCATTATTTGATATATCAATATTATACAATACTATAGTCATATCATAATATCATCATATTATATTTATTTCAAAAATGGCCTTGTGGTTGTAGGATAGCTGTTTTACCAATGACTCTCCTTTCCCATCTGATTTATATGTTAGAACTAAATGAATGCTCATTATCTAAATTATCCTTGGGATAGCATAATTTATTAGGCATATGCTGAGCTTCATTGGGGAATGACTCATTCTTTAAAACCCTAAACATGAGAATGTCATAGAGAATACTGTAGCAATGACTGACTTTTTAGTAAGCAAGAATAAGCATACCTCATGAAGTCCCTTCCCAAGAAAACATTTGAGTTGAGAGAAGAGGAAATAAAGATATTTATTAGTGTTTGTAAAAGTGAGCTTCTTCGATCATCTGCATCTGCATTATCTGTAGGGTTTTGTTAAAAATGCAGCACCCAAGGCCCCATCCTAGATCTAGATTCAGTCTTTGGGTGTGGCTTGGGTCAATGCATTTAACAAGCTATTTAAGGGACCCTTTGTCACATGAATGTTTGAGAATACTTGACCTAAAATGTCAGGGAGTTAGAGGAACCAGAGAGAATGTGGGGATACAAGGTTTGCTAAGCTACAGATTTTCTCAAATTAAAATCTGAGAAATGGTCTGGGAACCACTAGCAATGACTATTAAATCCAAACACCATGAAGCGGCCAAGAGCTAACTTACTCTCTAACTGAAAGGTAAGAACCGTACTATTTCTATTAGAACTACTGCCCCATTTGGTAAATGCTGTCCAGAAACTCATATTCTGAAAAAAGAGTGGGCAGCATTACATTTTCTTTCATTTTCAAAAAATTACTTTGCAACGCAATTTGTGCTTAGTTACTTTTTTGGACTAAAAGCTTTCTATTTCTATGCATTTTAAGTTCAAATCTTTAGATAGATTCCTTTTTTCACTCTTTTTTAGAATTCAAATCCTAAAGAAATATGGAACACATTCTTTCCCAGACTAATGAAAAACAGTCTTCTACAAATTGTGAGTCCATATGCAAGAACGCAGGAGTTTATGTACAGATGTATGTGAATGTATGATTGTGCAACAGATTGGAACTGTTGCCAAAGCTGTCTAATTGGCTCTGGTCACCAAGATCCCAAAGGCCCTCACATCCTTTTTTTTTTTTTTTTTTGTAAATTTACATTTAGTATTGAAGTTGTTTACTGTACTGGCCAGTGCAAGAAGGTCTCTGCAAACACATTTCCCATAGATTGACAGCGGCCTTGGAAATCTGTGGAAGGGGCCTTCATAAAGCTTTTCAGTGCCTTTTGTTGCTGTTATCTGCAGGATCTTTCTGGAATCTGTAAGACATTAGGAGTTCAAAAAGGGAAGGTGACTACAAATGTGCTGTGCAGTTTGACCAGATGTGCAGCCAGTGTCATGAAATGCATTTGATTATACTATAAATAGAGGGCAGAGTATTTACTACTTGGTAATTAATAAAATATGCAGAATGCTGAGACACAGCTTACTCCCTTTTACTCAGTTACTACAACCACTCTTTTTCCCCCCAGACAACTTTTGCAGATTTTAGAGAATGGATTTCATAATAATGGGAGTCTCTTGAGAAAATACAGTTTAAATTGCAGAACAGAAGCTGGATTTTTTCTCTACCTCCCCCCCCCCAATAATAAAAATAAAAACAATATAGACATTTAGATGAGGGGAAAATATCTGATTTAACTAAATATATTTCAAATCTGAAGGTAAGAAGTTACACATATATTATGAATAGTTTAGCCTTCCAATTGGGCTAATTTAGTTCCAATAAAGTTTACAATGGGAAAAACAATCTTAATCTGTCATTGTTAATCAAGTTATCTATCTTTTATAAATAGTTTTCTACCTTTCTTCCCCCTGTGATTTTAGGTAAGGACAATTTTTCTCTGTCAATTTCTTGCAGGGTCATATACAATGAAGTATGAATTATGTCTTATATTATTAATTTGTCTAAAGGGTACCATAAAAGGAAAGTCCAGTGAGACATATAAGTTGCAATTTTGGGTAGCTGGATGTATACACTTTGTTGATGAAGTGCTTTTCAATGTAAATTTTAAACCAGCCTCTAAGTGTTTGCTTGCTTCCATACTGTGAGGGCCAGGGCAGGCATGTAAACAGAAATGCAAACTTCTAGAACAACATTCCTGCTAAGGACTCAAGGATTATTCATCTAAATTCAAAATACGTCCAATGTATACTTGTATGTTTTTCTAACAGCAGGGGCAGGCACTCACCCCTCCTCCCCTCCTCCTCTCCTCCCCTCCCCTCCGCTCCCCTTCCCTCCCCTCCCCTCCCCTCTCCTCTCCTCTCTATCCTTCCCTTCCCCACCCCCCACCCGCCCTTCTGTCAGGACAAACTTAAATACTGTCATTTTCTGAACATGCTGATTGATGCCTGGGTATGTCTTTCCTGTGGCTGGTCTTGACTATACCAAACTCTCATTTCCCCCAGCTGTTTCCAATGTAACTGTTCTATAAGCTCACACTTGCCTTGCTAACTCCTCTGCTGGAGGAACTGTTGTGGTTCAGCTGTTCCCAAATGTATTTCAGGGCAAAGTAGTGTAGTATAATAGAAGCAGGAGGATATGGCCTTGTGAGTTGATGTATAACAAAACCCAGTGGAGAGTTAAGAAATTATATAATAAATTTTGAAATATGTTGAGAGATATTTTGGGCAATTCTGAACTAAGGAAGACTATTTGCATACTTAACAGATATCCTGATTTCACCCCAATTGAATTCAAGTGTTTTATAGATAGCTCTGATATTCTAAAGTTATTTATCTGACTGAAAAGATTATCATCAATTCATTGGATTTATACCCCTTTTCTATTGGGCATTTGACAATGTCTTCCTATTTTTTGTGTATGTTTATCTATCACTATAGGCCATTTCCAAACATGTAATCACTGATGGTGCAGACTGTGTCTAACTCATTCTTTAAAAATTGATGATGAAAGGGTGAAAGATGTTTAAGTTTCCATGCATGTCCAAAAAATAAATAAGAAGAATAGAAGAAACAGAAGGGAAGAAAAGAGGGAAAAGAGGGGAAAAGGTAATTTAAAAAGAAGGAAGGAAGGAAGGAAGGAAGGAAGGAAGGAAGGACAGAAGGAGAGGAGAGGAAAGATGGAAGGAATTACAGAAGGATTGATGAAAGAAAAGAAGGAAGATAAAAGTGTCACTATCACTATTTGTTGACTACAGTTAAGTGTGGAGAAAGTTTCCAGAAATAACTACCATATATGACTGCCTGAACCATAGCTGGGACTATTGTCATTTGGTTCCAAAATGCATGTTACCTGAGTGAGAGGTGTGGTCGCAAGATCGGATTCAGTGAATTGGTGTTTGGGTGAGAAAGACACATTTACTCACATTGTTGCCTTCTCATTAAAAAAAAAAAAAAAAAAAAAAAGTGATCCCACAGTTTTGGACACTGGGGCTCACTCCAGTCTAATTTCAAAATATTCCAAGCTTGAAAGCCCTCACCATTTCCCTCAGAGACTACTTTATCTTCCAGCTGATCTTCGACATAAGGAAATGTTTTCAGTTACTACTATATTCCAAGTTCCTCTTTTAAATGTCATTTCATTATTCACACTTTTTCACTATGGCTCATTTTTATATCTTAGATTTTATAGCCTTTAAGTACTTGGAGGTGGTTGTTATTTAACTCTCTTTATCCATCCTGTGGCTAAGAGAATTGCAAAAGAGTTAGGTATTAAGTTGTACCTTACTGGAGGTTTTCCTCTATTCATGAATCAAGAATCCTAAAGTCTTGGAAAACCAGTATATGATAAAAGGAAAATTATCTTTGATACTTACATCTCTTTTTGTTTCAAATGCTTCCATTGACTGAGATGTTCACCAGTGTTCTGGTGATGAAAACCATAGTGTGTAAATAAAAGCAGCATAGACTTTCAGGGTAAGAAAGAACCTTCCTTGAAATCATGATCTGTACCAATTCTCCTTATATTGAGAAGCTTCTTGCTTCTCATGTCAAGCCATTATTCAAGCTTCACTAATAAGAGATACACATAGAGTGAAATAACCTCCACAAAATAGATTAAGTAAATTTTCAGATGCAAGAGCATGTTCCCTGAGATTGAACTTCAACTCTACATTTCTCCCTGTCATGGAAAACAAAGAACATCCACAAAATTCAGATCTATCAAGTACCCATTCACAGATCAGGGATTTTGTACATTAAGTCAACTTCATTTCATTCTCATATCCCCATTGGATAGATTTATCACCATTTCAAAATAAAGAAATAGGATTAGAGAATTAATGAACTTGCTCAAGTTCTCACAGGCAGGTTTTAATCATTAAAATTACAGCTTGTAATTATAAAATCAATAACATGGAGATCCATAATATGTTTTGTTGTATCACACCTTGAAGTAGATTAAACTTTAAAGTGCTGAACAAATACTGAATATTCCTTGATCCAGCTTGATTCTTCCTGAAGAAAATTTTATTTACTGCTGTGATGAACAGCTAATTCATTACTTCAATATTTAATGAGGCCCTAGTATGTGCCTAGCAATTTTTTAGTACTTGGTATACTGTTGTAACAGAGCAGGCAAACACCCTATTCTCCTGAAATGCACATTCTAAATTAAATATATAAGATGCATATTTTATCGGACAGTTATAAGTACTGTTGAGAAAAAAATAGAGCAAGAGAAAGGGTAGGATTATAAATAAAGAAGTAAATAAATGAATGTATAACTTATAAAACCATTTTTGTGCTAAGGAGAAAAATTAAGCAAGGAAAGAGGTTAAATAGCACTGGAATAATGAGGAAAGTTCTTCCTGGAGCTGATATTTCGACCAAGACTTAAAGAAGGTAAGAGAGTGAGCTAGGTGGATATCTGCGATTAGCATTCTAGACAATCAAGTGCAAAGGCGCTGAAGTAGGGATGTCTAGTGTCTACGAAACACAAGAGCTAACCTCTATGCTGTACACCTGAAACTAATACAAAGTAATAATAATATTGCATGTCAATTGTACCTGAAAAAAAAAAAAGATAAAAGTAAAATAAATGTAGTCTGTATAAAATTAGGTAGAAAGCCTCCCTATCTGAGAGATGACATTGGTGTCTGGAAGAGTGAGCATCAGGTACCTGGGATGGGCCATGTGGAGGGTGAGGGCTAGGGACAGGAACCCCCCTGTGGGGGAAGTCCTAGTGACACCTGACTCAGAGTAGTTGGCACTGACTCAGAGCCAAGTGGTGAGCACAGGTTTGGTGTTCTCTCTATTGTCACTGTTTTGGGGACAAGATTGGAGACAGAATCTGAGGAGACCCTGAAGCAGGATATGAATGTTTCCAGTTGTCCCAGATGCAGGATTGGAGGAGGGTGAGGTGAGCAAAGATTCAAGCAGGTCACTGGAGTTTCTGGACATCTTCAAGCCTCCCTGTCACTCTGTAGTCTAGTAAGGGTTCTCTGGGGTGCCTGGAGTCCGCTCAACAAGGACCGACCAGCACAGCAGTGGCCTTTTGATGGTGGTGGGTGGTGGGAGGGAGTGTGGTTCCCCTCGTGTGTTCTCACCTGCTCTGTGCTAGTGAGAAAACCACAGCCTGCCTTTTCTCAGAAGCTTCGAGGGACAGACGTAATGCACTTCAATATGGTCATGAGCTCTTCTTATTGCCAGATGGGACAATTCTTTCATAGTGTGTGACTTCCTGACATTTCCCATAACAAAGAGTGTAATAGGTGTGTGTGTGTGTGTGTGTGCGTGCGTGTGTGTGTCTGTAAGAGAATTGTAGGAAGCTAACTTTAAAACAAAAACATTTTTTGAGAGACATCTGGTGTACATTCAAATAGGGGTTGTGAGGTTCAGCGCTAGTTATACCCCAGTGTACTAAAATCCTATAGTCCTGAATTGTAGACTCCCTTGACTCACTTCTCCTTATGGTATAGCCTACTTTTCAAGTTTGAAGTCCAAGTCCCAAT